>ML401141.1:52339-86896 GCA_005239525.1 Nicotiana knightiana
TTACATAATACGAGTCATGCTTTCCATATCCTCCACTTCCTTGCTACTATCAAACTCATTAACATTATTAGAAACATTACAATAAAAGCTCTGAGAAGGATAATAAGAATTAGGACAACCATCCCAATGGCCACCTTAACAACCACACACATTACAAAAATTTCACACATTAGATTGAGATGTACAATATTGCCACATGTGTGGTCCTCCACAAGATGGACAAGGATCGTCATAATAAGAATAACCACTATTCGACCAATTATTATTCCAAGATGCCATGTCAAGAAAGATAATAAAATATTAAATTAAGATACAAATAAAAAAATAAGAAAATAAAAACTTAAATAGACAAAAGTAAAAATTCAATCTAGTAGAATAGTTAATTTCTAAGTCCCCGGCAACGACGCCAAAAACTTGTTGGTCCCAAATGCACACGCAAGTATACGTGGTCGACAAGTAATATAGGATTGTAATCACAGAGACTTGTGATTAACTATCAACTAAATTAAACCCAAACAATTAATCTATTCATGCGAACACTAAAGTATGAATATTTAACTAAAATTAATCTCGAATGGTAAAACTATGAAATTAACGAAACAAATTGGAAAAATTAGACACGAATTCAATAAGAACCGATATTCTAGAGCTATGGGTTAGCAAACAATCCATTTGAGTTTTCCACTTAATTCGTCTAATTAATTTATCTAGTTTACTGATTGACGAGGTTAATATTGCTAGTAGCCTTCTCCCGAAGTAGAACTCGCCTATTCAAGCTAACCTAACACCTATATTCCTATGAAATTAGGATTAACAAGAACGCATTAATAATTCCCGTATAATAACCAAGCAAGGCGATTAGGTATATTCCTATCCTAACCGCAAATCCGCTCCCCTGAAGGGTTAAGATCTTGCTCTACCCAATCTTATATGCAATCTAGAATTCCCTCTCCCGAGTTCAATCCTAGATTCGTAGATAGTATTCAATTGGTGATCAAGCAATCAAATAATTAAGCTCAAGATTGAATAAGTAAACCAGTATGATAAAATAATAAGAACAATTCAAGCTTCAAACTACAACGTTCATATAGCACCCAAAACTCTAGAACTAATAAACTAGGAAATTAAAGGAAGAGAAGAGAAGAAAAACTAGGTAGAAGCCTCCTTCAAGCATCGTGTGTGTTCCTCCACGTCCAATCCCCCACGTGAATCCTCTCAAGAAACCCCCCCACAAAGTTGTGTTTTTTGGGTCTATTTATATGTTTGGTTGTAGGATACTTCTATTCAAACCGGGAAACCATTAAAACCTTCAAAACTCGGAATTGACCGGATCAGGGACCCCCGACGTTAAGCCTCAAATGCCCCACTATATCCTGGGTAGGCTAGGCTTTAGGGGCAAAACTCCCCACTATAGCTTGGACAGGCCAGGCTTTAGGGGTAAAATGCCCGGCTATGGCCCGGGTCACTCCTTTTCGACTCTTGAGCATATTTTTGACGTTTATGCACACATTTAGCTCGGCTTCCATCCCCAATTCACCTACACATGAAATAAACTCCATTATGCACATATAACGTGTATTTTTATCACAAAAGCACATAAAATGTACGCTACATGACGCTTAAAACTATGGATTCTAGCCACGCATCAGGCGTGCAGCCCGATCCATAACTATCCTCACATACTCGGCTCTCGGCCTGAACATATATATTGCTGCAACATGCAGCCCGATCCATAACTATCCTCACCTACTCGACTCTCGGCCTGAACATATATATTGCGTTGCGTGCAGCCCGGTCCATAACTATCCTCACATACTCGGCTCTTAGCCTAACTCAGTCATCCTCACAAGCCACTCGGGCAATTCATCTCAACTCATGGGACTCAGCCCAAAATACTTCTTAGAGTTTCAAAGTAGAGTGATAACAGTGAAAATAACAACAAGTGGTAAACAACTGAGTTCACAGATGTTCTATCAGGATCGTGCAAGAATAGTGTAAAAGAACCTCTGAGGGTCTAAACTGATCGGCACAAGGCCCCAAACATGGCTCACAACCCATAAACAAGTATAAATTTCTAAAATGCAGGATATCACAAGGTTTCAAATCGAATACGTGGTTTAAGAGTATCTACAGGACGAACCAAGTCACAATCCCTATAGGTGCACACCCCCACGCTCGTCACCTAGCACGTGCGTCACCTCATTTACCAAAAAAATATCAAATACCGGGATTTCATACCCTCAGGTTCAGAGTTACAATCGTTACTTACCTCAAAACAACCAGAAAGCTACTCCGTGATGCTCTTGACCCTCGAATTGGCTCCCAAATGCTCCGAATCTAAACAAAACCAGATTAACCTCATTAATATACGCTAAAGGAACAAAACCCAATCGAAAACTATCAATTTAGACACAATTCTCGAAATTTGGCAAAACCCGAGCCCCGGGCCCATATCTCGAAATTTGATAAAAATCATAAAACTAGAATCCTCATTCCCCTACGAGTCTACCCATACAAAATTTACCAAAATCCGACCTCAATTGCCCACTCAAATTACCAAAAGTATTTTCCAATATTTTCCTCCCATTCTTCCCAACTTTTCTACTTTAATTCCTCAAATTGCATGGTGAAAATCAAGACAAATTCATGAAATTGAACCAAAAATGATTGAAGAACACTTACCACAAGAACCTCACTGAAAAGATCGTCCAAAATCTCCTTTCCCCGAGCTCTCTAATGAAATATTGAGTTATGGCGAAGAAACCCCGAATTTAGAACTTTAAAACTGTCTGCCCAGGCCACTTTCTTCATTGCGATCGCAGAAGCTCCCACGCGATCGCGAAGAACAAATCTGCTGCCCCCATCAAATTACACTACGCGATCGTAGACATATATGCGCAATCGGGATTCATCAGTACATAAACCCACACGATCACGAACCACTCTACACGATCGCGAAGAACAACAACTTAGCCCCCTCACGCACCCGTCAACTCTATGCGAACGCGAACAACACCACATGATCGCACTGCACAACAACCTCACACTCACGCGATCATGACCTCCACCACGTGATCGCATATAACAAAAATCCTGCCATCCCCAGCTAGGGCTACGTGATCGCAAACCTCCTCCCGCGATCGCGTAGAAGGAAACCAGAAACTCACACTAGCAAATATCTGCCAAGTTTTAAGCCAAGAGTTGGTCCGTTAACAACCCGAAATACACCCGAGGCCCTCGGTACCTCAACCAAACCTACCAATATGTCCCATAGCATCATTCTAACTTATTCTATCCTTCGAAACACCAAAAACAACACAAAAAGACCAAAATCACATCAAATTCAAGCCTATGAACTTTAAAATTTCTTAAATTTCGCCAATCATGCCGAAATCAACCAAAACACATCCGATTGACCTACACCGATAGCCCATTTTCCACTGCCGACTGGAAATAGCCAAAAACTAACTTTCGCCAATTCAAGCCTAATTCTACACCGGACATCAAAACTTCATTCCGAATACACTCTTAAGTCCCAAATCACCTAATGAAGCAATTCAAGCCATAAAATCAACATTCCGAGGTCGTATACTAATAAGTCAACTCCCAGTTGACTTTTTCAACTATTGAGCTAATTTAAGAGACTAAGTGTCTCAGTTCTTACCACGACCACTCCAAACCCGAACCAACCAACCCAACACAACATAAACCGGCTAAGAAACATATGATAAAGCATAAATGGGGGAAATGGGGCTAATCTCACAAAACGACAGGCCAGGTCGTTATATCCTCCCCTTCTTAAACAAACGTTTGTCCTCGAACGGGTCTAGAAACATACCTGGAGTCTCGAATAAGTGAGGATATCTGCTCCGCATCTCCCGCTCGGTCTCCCAGGTGGCATCCTCCACCGGCTGTCCTTTCCACTGAACCTTCACTGATGTTATATCCTTAGACTTCAGCTTTCTATCCTGACGACCCAAAATAGATACTGGCTCTACCTCATATGACATATCACCCTCGAGCTGAATCGTGCTGAAGTCCAAACCATGAGACGGGTAGCCAACATACTTCCAGAGCATCGAAACATGAAACACCAGATGAATACTCGATAAGCTGGGAGGCATGGCAAGTCTATAAGCCACCTCCCCAATCATCTGGAGCGCTTCAAAAGGCCCAATAAACCAGGGACTCAACTTTCCCCTCTTCCTGAACCTCATAACACCCTTCATGGGTTACACCTTCAGCAACACCTTCTCCCTAACCATGAAAGACACATCTCGGACCTTCCGATTCGCATAACGCTTCTGCCTAGACTGTGCCATGCGAAGCCGCTCCTGAATCAACTTCACCTTACCCAACGCATCCTGACCAAGTCTTTGCCAAATATCCTAGCCTCGCCCGACTCAAACCAACCAACCGGAGATCTGCACCTCCTACCATATAAAGCCTCATACGGAGCCATGCGGATACTCGTCTGATAACTATTATTATATGCAAACTCGGTGAGTGGCACAAACTGGTCCTATGAACCCCCAAAATCAATGACACAGGAACGCAACATATCCTCCAAAATCTGAATAGTACGCTCCGACTGCCCATCAGTCTGAGGATGAAACGCTGTGCTCAACTTAATCTGAGTACCTAACTCCCGCTTCACGGCCCTCCAAAATGAGATGTAAACTGAGTACCTCTGTCAGAAATGATAGAAACTGGAACCCCATGCAATCAGACAATCTCCCTGACATAAATCTCAGCTAATGGCTCCGAAGAATAAGTGGTACCAACATGAGTGAAGTGCGTGGACTTGGTCAGCCGATCCATAATAACCCATATAGCATCAAGCCTCCTCGAAGTTCGTGGGAGTCCGACTAGAAAGTCCATGGTGATTCGCTCCCACATCCACTCCTGCATATCTAATCTCTAAAGCAATCCACCTGGTCTCTGGTGCTCATACTTGACCTGCTGACAGTTGAGACACCGAGCCACGAACTCAACAATATTCCTCTTCATCCGCCTCTACTAATAATGCTTTCTCAGATGCTGATACATCTTTGAGGCACCCGGATTGATGGAATACCGCGAACTGTGGGCCTCCGCTAGAATCAAATCTCAAAGCCCATCGACTATTGGGCATGCAAATTCGACCCTGCATCCTCATGACCCCATCATCACCAATAACCACATCCCATGCATCACCACGACGGACTCTGTCCCGAAGAACGAGAAAGTGTAGATCATCATACTTGTGTGCTCTAATCTGATCATAAAGAGAAGACTTGGAGGCTACACACGCCAATAACAGCGGGGGCTCTGAAAGATCCAATCTCACCAACTGACCCGCTAAAGCCTAAACATCAATTGCCAATGGCCGTCTGCTACTCGAAGGTAGGCTAGACTCTCCAAACTCTCCTCTCTGCGACTCAGGGAATCGGCCACTACATTGGCCTTCCCCGGATGATATAAAATAGTGAGGTCATAATCCTTGAGAAGCTCCAACCACCTCCTCTGAAGTAAATTCAGATCCTTCTGCTTAAGCAGATGCTGCAAACTACGGCGATCAGTGAAAATCTCACAATGCACTCCATATAAATAATGTCGCCAAATCTTCAAGGCGTGTACAATAGCTGCTAGCTCAAGATCATGCACTAGATAATTCTTCTCGTGCACCTTCAACTGTCTGGACGCATAGGCAATCAACCTACCGTCCTACATCAATACCGCTCCAAGGCCAACTCTCGAGGCATCACAGTAAACTATATAAGAACCCGAACCCGTAGGCAAAACCAACACCAGAGCTGTAGTCAAAGCTGACTTAAGCTTCTGAAAGCTCTCCTCACACTCTTGATTCCACCTGACCTGAGCACCCTTCTAGGTTAGTCTGGTCATAGGTGCTGCAATAGATGAAAATCCCTCTACGAATCGGTGATAGTACCCTGCCAAACCAAGGAAGCTGATGACGATCTAGGCCAGCTCTGCACCGTCTTCACCTTATTCGGATCAACCTGAATACCCTCACTGGACACCACGTGCCCTAAGAACGCTACTGAATCAAGCCAGAACTCACACTTCCAAAATTTCCCATACAATCTCTTCTCCCCTAAAGTCTGAAGCACAACTTTCAAATGCTGCTCATGTTCCTCCCGAGATTGGAGTACACCAAGATATCGTCAATAAACACGATGATGGAAGAATCCAGATAAGGCAGAATACACTGTGCATCAAGTGCATAAAGGCTGCTGGGGCATTGGTCAGCCTGAATAACATAACCAGAAACTCATAGTGACCGTATCTAGTCCTGAAAGTAGTCTTTGGAATGTCTGGCCCCCAAATCTTGAACTGATGATAGCTGGAACGCAAGTCAATCTTGGAAAATAGCCTGGCACCTTGCAATTGATCAAAGAAGTCATCTATACGAGGCAAGGGATACCTGTACTTCACCGTAACCCTATTCAGCTGCCGATAATAAATACACATACACGTAGAACCATCCTTCTTCTTTACAAACAACACCGGTGCACCCCAAGGTGACACACTAGGATGAATGAACCCCTTATCTAGGAGTTCCTGAAGCTGCTCCTTTAATTCCTTTAGCTCCACTGGTGCCATACGATAATGTGGAATAGAAATAGGCTGAGTGCCTGGCATCAGGTCAATACCAAAATCAATGTCCCTGTCAGGTGGCATGCCTTGCATGTCTGCAGGAAACATGTCCGGAAAGTCACGAACCACATGAACCGAATCAATAGCGGGAGTCTCACCACTGATATCCCTCACAAAATCTAGATACGATAAACACCCCTTCTTAACCATACGCTGAGCTTTCAGGTAGGAAATCACCCTGCTAGTAACATACTCAAAAGAACCTCTCCACTCAACCCGTGGACATCCTGGCATAACTAAGGCCACGGTCTTAGTGTGAAAATTAAGAACATCATGACACAGAGATAACCAATCCATACCCAATATCACATCAAAATCGACCATGCTGAGTAACACCCGGTCCACTCTGGTCTCCAGACCCCCAATAGATACCACACACGCCCGATACACACGATCTACAACAATAGTATTGCCCACCGGATTAGACACATGAACAGATGTAACTAAAGACTCATGGGGCATATCCAGAAAATGTGCAAGATATGATGAAACATAGGAATATGTAGAACCATGGTCAAATACATCTAAAGCATCTCGGCAACAGACTATGACAATACCTACGATCACTACATTGGAGGCTATAGCCTCTGGCCTTGCTGGAAACGCATACATAGGGGCATGGCCTCCACCTGCTCGACCTACCCCTCTAGGGCGGCCTCTAGCTGACTAACTAACACCCCTAGCTGCCTGGGTGGGTGGTAAAATAACTGGAGCTGAAGTCGAAGGCTGTCTCCTTAGCTGAGATGGGCATCCAATAAGATGAGGACACTGGCTCCTCATATGCCCGAACTCTCCACACTCATAACAACTCGGTGGAGCTCGAGATGGGGACTGAAAAGAACTCCTGGCACCAGAATGGGCACTAGGAGAACCATGCAAAGATGAACCCTGAACTGATGGTGCTCGAGCTTCATTCTGGGCTGGAAGGGCACCGAATGAAGAATGGCCTAGCTGAGAACTGCTGAGACCATGCCCCGAAGATGCACCACTATGGTCCGGGCGGCCTGACCGAGGAGGCCTGAACGAACAGCCTCTACAATGCATAATTTGCCCCCATGAAGGAGCACCACTAGAACCACCCGATCAGCGAGGCCTCATGGCCTCCCTCTCTACCTACTCTTGGCACCGAACCGACTCAATATCTCAAGCAATATCAACAATCTGCTCGAAGGTAGCACCTGACACTCTCTCCCGAGTCATAAAAAGGCAGAGCTGCTAAGTGAGGCCATCAGCGAACCTCCTAATCCTCTCCCTATCAGTAGGGACCAACTCGGTGGCATGACGAGCCAACTCTGAAAATCGTATCTCATACTGCGTCACATATAACTCCCCCTGATGCAGCTGCTCAAAATGCCTGCGATGCTCCTCCTTGTGTGACTGGGGTACATACTTCTCTAAGAAGATAGTGGAGAACTATTGTCAGGTGGGGGGTGCTGAACCAACAAGCCTACGCCTCTCAAAAGACTCCCACCAAGTGAAAGCAGCACAAGAAAACTAAAAAGTAGCAAACGAGACCCTACTGGTCTCCAGAATCCGGGCAGTATGAAGCATCCACTGATACTTATCCAGAAAACCATGGGCATCCTCGCCCTCCGCACCACTGAATGTCAGATGCTGAAGTCTACTAAACCTCTCCAGCCTACACTGACATTATCTGGAATAGCTGGAACCACGAAGTCCTAAACTTGAGCAACCGGCTCGGCTAGAACTGCCCCCGGTGGCTGATGGCCCTGAGTAACCTGCTCAGGTGCCTGGGCAACTAGAGTCTGACTGCCTCCCCCGTCCTGAGAAGTAGCGGCAACTGCCTGAGCAAGGTGGTACACACAGTCAAGATCTGAGCCAAGTTCTCCTGAAGACATGGAATAACAATAGGCACTGCCAGTGCCTGAGCTTATCCCACTGGAGCATCTGCAGTGGGAACCTGATCCTGAATAGTAGGGGATCAACTCGTGCTGCCCTGGCTGTCCCCCTAACTCTACCACGGCCTCGACCGTGGCCTCGACCTCTCGCCGGTCTAGGTGGTTGGTGATCACTCTGATCGGTAGCTAGAGTCCTCACCATCTGTGAGAGAATGAAACAACAAATGTTTAGATTTCTAGAATCAACAGAATGGCACGACAAATTCAAGAAAAAAAATGAGATTGTTCCTAAGGGTTCTGCAGCCTCTCGAAGATAAGTACAAACGTCTCTGTACCGATCCGCAAGACTCTACTAAACCTGCTCATAACCGTTGAGTCTTATGTAACCCAGGCTTTGACACCAACTAGTCACGAGCCCAAATCCTAAGTCAGCCGTGATGGCGCCTTTCATAGAACTAGGATAGCCAACCATTACAGATTATCATAATAACTCATAATTTCCTGAAATTAACACATTTTAAAACAGCAAAATGAGTTAAAGACTTTATACACCACCCCAAAATCTGGAGTCAACTGTCATGAGCATCTAGAACTGTAAATACAATGTACAACAAGGTGACTTGCTACTACAAAGCCTGGAGTACAAAAGACAAACTATGAACCGAGGAAAAGAAAGGAGGTGAGCTGAGGACGCTGAGTAGCTACTTCAATCCTCGAACAAATCCAAGCATGTCCGGAAATAAACTAGTGAGATGGTCCGATACCTGTATCTGCACACAGAGGTGCAGGGAGTAACGTGAGTACACGAACTCAGTAAGTAATTAAAGTAACTAAAAACTTGAGTGTAGTGACGACCATATAGAAATCATGTAAATCCATTTAATGAATAACAGTGAAAATGAATAAATCAAGTCAGGAATCTACATTCCGAATATTTCATAAAACTCCAGTTTCCTTTTACAAATCTCGCGTAAAATCATTTGTTCAATATTATCATCAGAGGCTTAGTGTAAAGAAGAGTAAAAATGGTAGTTTCAGAGAATATAAGCTCCCCGGGCACAATATCACTCACAATAAAGCATCTCAAGCAAGCCTCTCAGTCACTCGTGACTCCACTATCAGTATCTCATGCTCACACTAAACACTCATACTCACCAAGTACCATGAATACACACAACTGTTGCGGCGGGCAGCCCGATCTAACACATATATAAATATATCTATACTGCTGCAGCGTGCAGCCCGATCCTAATAACATGCGCTGCGACGTGCAACCCGATCCATATATTAGTCGACTGCGCCCACGGGGGGTGTACAGACTCCACCATGAGACACTCATGCCGATCCATACATAATATATAACATATATGTATGCGATTTACTGCCCGATCCATATTTAATATATAAAATATATACTTCTGCGGCGTGTAGCCCGATCCATAAATATCCTCACATACTCGGCTCTCGGCCTGATTATATATATTGCTGAGGCGTGCAGCCCGATCCATAACTATCCTCACCTACTCGGCTCTTGGGCTGAACTTATATATTGCAGCAGCGTGCATCCCGATCCATAACTATCCTCACATACTCGGCTATCCACCTCACTCAGTCATCCTCACAAGCAACTCGGGCAATTCATCTCGACTCTTGGGACTCAGCCCAAAATGCTTCTCAGAGTTTCAAAGCAGTGTGATAACAGTGAAAATAACAACAAGTGGTAAACATGACTGAGTTCAAAGATGTTCTATCAGGATAGTGGGAGAATAGTGTAAAATTACCTCTGAGGGTCCAAACAGGTCAGTACAAGGCCCCAAACATGGATCACAGCCCATAAACAAGTATAAATTTCTAAAATGCAGGATATCGCAAGGTTTCAAATCGAATACGCAGCTTAAGAGTCGCTACGGGACAGACCAAGTCATAATCCCTATCGGTGCACGCCCATACGCTCGTCACCTAGCATGTGCGTTACCTCATTTACCAAAACAATATCAACTACCAGGATTTTATACCCTTATGTTTAGAGTTACAATTGTTACTTACCTCAAAACAACCCAAAAGCTACTCCGCGATGCTCTTGCCCCTCGAATTGGCTCCCAAATGCTTCGAATCTAACCAAAACCAGATTAACATCATCAATAAACGCTAAATGAATAAAACCCAATCGAAAACTATCAATTTAGACACAATTCTCAAAATTTGGCCAAACCCGAGCCTCAGGCCCACGTCTCGGAATTCTATAAAAATCACAAAACTAGAATCCTCATTCCCTTACGAGTCTACCTATACCAAATTTAAAAAAATCCGACCTCAATTGCCCACTCAAATCACCAAAAGAATTTTCCAAATTTGTCCTCCCATTCTTCCCAACTTTTCTACTTTAATTCATCAAATTGCATGGTGAAAATCAAGACAAATTTGTGAAATTGAACCAAAAATGATGAAGAACACTTACCACAAGAACCGTACTGAAAAGCTCGTCCAAAATCTCCTTCCCCCGTTCTCTCTAATGAAATATTGAGTTATCGCCAAGAATCTCCTTCCCACGTACACGTGCGATCGGAATTCAGCAGGACATAAACCCACGCGATCGTGAACCACTCTACACGATCACGAAGAATGACGACTCAGCCCCCTCCCGCGCCCTTCAACTTTATGCGAATGCGATCGCACTAAAAAACAACCTCACACTCACGTGATTGCGACCTCCACCACGCGATCACATATAACAAAAATCCTGCCATCCCCAGCTTGTCCTACACGATCGCAAACATCCTCTCGCGATCGCGTAGAAGGAAACCAGAAACTCACACTAGCAAAAATCTATCAAGTTTTTAGCCAATAGTTGGTCTGTTAACCACCCGAAACACACCCAAGACCCTCGGGACCTCAACCAACCCTACCAACATATCCCATAACATCATTCTTACTTTGTCGAGCCTTCGAAACACTAAAAACAACGCAAAAACACCAAAATCACATCAAATTCAAGCCTATGAACTTTTAAATTTCTATGTTTTGCCAATGATGCCGAAACCAACCAAAACACATCCGATTGACATGAAATTTTGCAAATATATCAAAAATTACATTATAAACCTTCTCCAACTTCGATAATTCCATTCCAACTCAGATAGCCTATTTTCCACTGCCGACCGGAAATCGCCAAAAACTAACTTTCGCCAATTCAAGCCTAATTCTACACCGGACATAAAAACTTCATTGCGAATACACTTCTAAGTCCCACATCACCTAAAGAATCTATCTGATCCATACAATCCACATTTCAAGGTCGTTTACTTATAAGTCAACTCCCAGTTGACTTTTTCATTTATTAAGCTAATTTAAGAGACTGTGTGTCTCAGTTCTCACCACGACCACTCTGAACCCGAACCAACCATCCCAACACAACATATAGAGGCTAAGCAATATATGATAAAGCAAAAGTGGGGAAAACGGGGCTAATCTCACGAAACGACCAGTCGGATCGTTACAGAAAGAGTTATGTAGCTAGGAACACTCGTGATGTGGCATCCATGGTGGCTGAAAAGGTTGTACTCAGAGTTTCACCCATGAAGGGTGTGATGAGGTTCAGGAGGAAGGGAATGTTGAGCCCTCAATATATCGGTCCATTTGAGGTCTTTGAGAGGAATGGTGAGGTGGCTGAATAACTTTCCTTTCCACCTAGCTTCTTAGGAGTCCATCCATTGTTCCATGTTTCCATGCTTTGGAAGTACTATGAGGATCCGTCACATGTGTTGGATTTTATCTATGTATAGATGGACAAGGATTTTACTTATGATGAAGAGCCAGTGGTTTGGATAGGCAATGTCGCAAGCTGAGGTCGAAGAATATTGCATTGGAGAAGGTTCACTAGAGGAGTCAACCGGTTGAGTAGGCAATTTGGGAGACTGAGTGTAATATACGGAGAAGATATTCTCACCTTTCTGGAATTTTAAGTATGACTCTAAACTGGTTTGAGGAAAAATGTTTGTTTAAGACGGGGAGAATGTAAAGACCCGTCCGTTCGTTCTTTGTATTTTATCCATGTTCCCCTATTTAATGCTCGTTGTATGTGTATTTGGTGCTATCTGACTTATGAGGATGGTTGGTTTGGGTTCGGGAAGGTTTTAGAGTAAATTGGAACACTTAGTTTCAACGTTGAAAGCTTAAGTTGTAAGAGACCAATTTGAGGAAGAATGTTTGTTAAAGACGGAGATAATCTAAGGGCCCGTCCAGTTGTTCTATGCATTTTATCCATGTTCCCATATTTAACGCTCATTGTAAGTGAATTTGGTGATATGTAACTTGCGAGGATGGTTGGTTTGGGTTAGGGAATGTTTTGTAGTAAATTAGAACACTTAGTTCCAAGGTTGAAAGATTAAGTTACAAGAGTTAACCAAGGTTTGAATTTTGTACAAACGACCTCGAATTTGTGTTTTGATGTTTCCATTAAGTTTGTATGGTGAATTTGGACTTAGTCGTATGTATTTGGAGTTAGAGGTTCCTCGGTTATTTGGCCCTAAATGTCAAAAGTTGTCAATTCATAGGCTTAGAAGGTTCGTAGGCTTGACCAAGGATTGATTTTGGTGTTGTTGGATTTAGATTTTAGTTCTGAAAGTTCGAATAGGTTTTTTTTCTATTTGGGAATTGTTTGCAAAATTTCGGTTTATTCTGGATTGGTTAGGCTCTAATGAGACACTTGGTTCAAAGTTTGAATGTTTTTTAACTTAAAAGAAGTTCTATTTGCGTTTTGGCATTTGATTCGCTCTTGTGGTGTTACTATATGTGTTTGAAGGTTGTGGTTAGGTTCGGATAGTTATTATGAACTTGTTGGTGTGATTTGATACGGTCCAGAGGGCTAGGGTGGGTTTTGTGACTACCCCGAGCATTTTGGAAAGTGCAAATTTTGCTGGTGTCTGGTTCCTTCATCTCGTTCGCAAAAAGGCTTTCGTGTTCGCGGAAGTTGAGTGTGAGCTGGGAAGTCTCCCTTTATCTCGTTCGCTGTTGGGTTCCACATTCGCAAAGCATATGGGAGCTGAGGGAGGTTGTCCAAAACGTTTTCAAAGACTTAGACGCTTTTGCGTATGGTCCGGTGTGTTCTTCATCGCGTTTGCAAAGTTTTGTCCGCAAATACGAAGGTGTATTTGTGGCAGTCATCATATTGTGCTTTGGAAACTCGGGGTACGTGACACATTTGGGAACACCTGGGCAGACCTCTTAATATTTTGAAATTTGGAGCTCGGATTTGGGTGATTTTAGAGGCAATTTATCACACCCGTACCTTGGGGGATGTGGCCGGCACCGACACCTGAAGGCTCGAGCGGACAAACTATTGTACCTAGAACCTCTAACATGGAACCTGGGCCGACAAGGCCTCCAAATAACATTAACAAGAAAAGAATGTACAACAATCTCCAAGCAGAAGAATCCCAACACAGTATATACAGAGAACCAGGGTCGACAAGGCCGCAATGAGAGTGTCGCCAACTAACAACAAGGCAGAAAAGGCCATAACAAAACGTATACGCAATGAACGCTAGTATGTAAGCCTCTAAGAGTGCTATAATACATAAATAGGTCGAGACAGTGCCGCAAAAAACCCAACATTCTATACAATAGTACATATCAACTCATGTAGAGAAACTCTTAATAAGTCGAGTGCGACAAATACTTGAGACGGGCACCCTAGTGAGGAGTTCTGTCACCCTGTCTATCTATACCTGCGTGCATGAACACAGTTCCCGAGAAAGGGGAATCACTACGAAAGATGAACTGAATATGCAAGCCAGGTAACATGTGTAAAAAAGATATAGTACCAGAGATATGGGTATAGAAATCAACCTAAACTCAGAAACAGGCCGCTAAGGGCATACAATTTCTATATATATATATATATATATATATATATATATATATATGTGTGTGTGTGTGTGTGTGTGTGTGTGCGCGCGCGCATATCTTTAAAAATTAAGCCACTCAATGGGGCCATCTAATATTGTATCAAGCCTCTCTGTGGAGCAAATCATATAATATCATAACGTACCCGGCCTCGAAGAGGACTGGGTCGTACGAGGCCTTAATAGGACATGCTAATGTCAAAACCAGCTACAGCAGAGTCCACATATAAGTGTTGTACCCAGCAAACTATAGCGCAACTTAGTAAGAAAATAGATACATATATTTGTGCAATGCAAGACCAATCGCAATAGATTACCACAATTAGAGTCGCTATGTTCTTCAACCTCAATATAATCATTTTGAGACATATCAAATCCTGAAAATTCTATTTATATTGAATGCACAAGAACATGATCAATTTCGTCAAGAAAGGATTGGGGTTTTTCAATCTTACGACATGAATAATGTATCAAAGGAATATTTACATCGAGTCATGCCAAGAAGGAAAGTTGCTCTACATATCTTTGACGAAGCTATTATGTTCCGTGAATCCTTGTACATCCTACAAGATATTATCGACATCATACGAATGATTGGAATAAAAATAGATTCAATAACTATAGCTAGCCTTCACTTAGACAATTTGTCAAACACCTTTAGAACTTAGAACTCTCAAGTTCCTTCAATGGTAGCTTAACATAAAGAGCACATATTTCGCCTTACTTGTCTTTCTTATCATTTTAGCAACACAGCCAACCAAATCCAGCAATTTAACACCAACATACAATCTTAAACAAGAAACTCAGAACACCCAACAAAATTTCAAGTTCCTCCAAGAATTTGCTTTATAACCTCTTAGTAATAAAACTCCTACAACTTTTATAAACTTAAGGAAAAAGAAGACGATGGAACTTACCTCCAAGCACAATAATCCCTCAAATTTTGAGTTACTTCTAAGGAGTCTCCAAAATCAGCACAACAAGGAGAAAAGTGATAAGACGGCGACCACAAGATTCTTCACGTTGGATTTACTTGGGTTGCCTTTGATTTTTGCCTTGGATATGAGAACTCTTAGGGAGGGTTTGGGAATGTTTTGGGTATGGGAATAGTGAAAAGTACGAATGAAAATGAGATACAAGTGTTTGATATATATATGAATATTTCCACTGTCAAAAGCAGGTCGATAGGGAGCTGCTTGTGCAGTTATGCAAAAATGCGAATATCTATCTACTCCGATGTCATATTTATAAATGATTTAATAAGTTTGAAACTATGCTCGTGGATCTTCTATTTGGTATGTGGATCACCCCATAAGTTTGAATACATTCAGAGAAACTCTCACTGACATTAGACCCAAAATTCAGTAAGATTGTGAACGTATCATGCGACAACTTTTGCAAATTTTTGTTTAACAACTTACTTGAATTCAGAGCTTAATATACGGCTATTGTATGATTCAAATACCGTATAACAAGACCTTATTATTATTATACTAAACACTCTTATTCTTACTCGAAAAGTACTTGGAGAACATCGTGGAAAAGTGTTTTCTTTGATTCGTAAAATCCTAAATTCTTATGAAATTTACTTATCACCTAAATAAACATGTTGGATGGATCTTAAACTTTTCATTCTAACGCTAGTAACTAAAGATGCAGTTGACATCAGAAGTATGGGGTCTAACATCATCCTCCCATAGGAACATTTATCATTGAATGTTGAATAATATTCTAACTCCCAATATTTTAAAAAATGTAGGTAGAGTTTCATTTGAAAGTATGGATTTAGAATAGCATAATAACCTCCATTTGGCCTCATGCGACCATCTATGTATGCAAAATATAAAATGGATAGCCATGAATCACCTCAATTACAATCCTAAATTCTTACGAAATTTACTTATCACCTAAATAAACATGTTGGATGGATCTTAAACTCTCCGTTTTAATGTTAGTAACTAACGATGCAGTTGACGTCAAAAGTATGGGGTGTAACATCATCCCCCCTAGGAAAATTCATCATTGAATGTTGAATAATATTATAACTCCTAATATTTTAAAAAATGTTAGTAGAGTTTCATTTGAAAGTATGGATTTAGAATAGCATAATAACCTCCAATTGGCTTCATGCGACCGTCTATGTATGCAAAAATCTAAAATGGATAGCCATGAATCACCTCAATTACAATCCTAAATTCTTATGAAATTTACTTATCACCTAAATAAACATGTTGGATGGATCTTAAACTCTCCGTTTTAACGTTAGTAACTAATGATGCAGTTGATGTCAAAAGTATGTGGTGTAACATCACCCCCCCTAGGAACATTCATCATTGAATGTTGAATAATATTCTAACTCCTAATATTTTAAAAAATGTTAGTAGAGTTTCATTTGAAAGTATGGATTTAGAATAGCATAATAACCTCCAATTGGCCTCATGCGACCGTCTATGTATGCAAAAATCTAAAATGGATAGCCATGAATCACCTAAATTATTATCCATTATGCTTAGAGTTTTTCCTGCCCTATTTGACTCACCATTATCATCTAAACAAGATATGTGAATTAACATCAATAATTAATTTAAGAGTAAAGAAATTGTATCGCACAAATGTCAATATAAACCTGTAGTCTGAAACAAATAAGAATATATGTATTTCATATCCTCCTCGGCTTCCCATGTCATTTCCTGTAAATTATTGTTCTTGCAATGTACCTTAAATGAAGCCACCTCTTTGGTTCGCAAGTTACGAACTTGGTGATCTAGGATAGCTTACCAGAATTTCTTCATAGAATATTTCTTATGTTACCAGGACAACCACATTGGGGTAATGATGGAGGGTCACACAAGCACTTACGAAGCATGGTACATGAAACAAAGGATGAACTGCTTCTAATTCCGAGGGAAGCTCAAACTTATAAGATACTTGGAAAATTTTCTGGAGAATCTGATATGGTCTGACATACATGGGGCTCATCTTGCCTCTCCTGCCGAAACTCATCAAACCTTTCATAGGCGACACTTTCAAGAACACCCAGACTCTCATAGAAAACTTTAAATCTCGATGCCAGTTATCGGAGTAGGACTTTGTTGTCTATGAGCGGTCAATAATCGATCTTGAATCATATTAACCTTCTGTATGGCCTATTTAACCAAATCAGGGCCTAACAATTTTGTCTGCAAAAATTGAACCAACCGATAGGAGACCTACACCTTCGCCCGTATAGGGATTCATATGGTGCCATCTGCATACTAGAGTGTAGATGTTATATAAGCAAACTCAATGAGCGGTGGATGATCTTCCGATCTTTCTTTGATGTCTAGAATACGGACTCGCAATATTGAATAGTTCGCTCGACCTGACTGTTTGTCTCAAGATGGAGAGTTGTGCTAAGACTGATTTTTGTACCAACACCTTTTTGTAAGGACCTACGGAAGTTAGGTGTAAACTGGGCACCTCTGTCCTATATAATAGAAATCGGGGCTCAATGAAATCGAATTATTTCATTAACATATATTATGGCATAATCCTTGCTGAAAAGAATCCTTCCATCCCGAACTAGGACTATCCGATCGCAAATATCCTCCCGCGCTCGTGTAGAGGGAAACCAGAAACTCACACCAGCAAAATCTGCACAGTTTTTAAGCCGAAGAATTGGACCGTTAGCCACCCGAGGCCGTCGGGACCTCAAACAAACATACCAACATATCCCATAATATCATTTAAACTTAGTCAAGCCTTGGAAACGCCAAAAACAACGCAACAATACCAAAATCACATCAAAGTTCAAGCCTATGAACTTTAAAACTTCTAAATTTCGCCAATGATGCCGAAAGCAACGAAAACACATCCAATTAACCAGAAATTTTGCACACATATCCAAAATAAAATTACGAACCTGCTCCAACTGTAGGAATTCCATTCCGACCCCTATAACCTATTTTCTACTACCGACCAGAAATCACGAAAAAATAACTTTCGCCAATTCAAGCCTAATTCTACACCGGACATCGAAACTTCATTCCGAACACACTCCTAAGTCCCAAATCACCTAACGAAGCTATCCAAGCCATGAAATCAGCATTCGGGAGTTGTTTACCAATAAGTCAACTCCCAATTGGCTTTTTTAACTATTGAGCTAATTTAAGAGACTAGGTGTCTCAATTCTCACCACGACCACTCTGAACCGGAACCAACTGACCCAACACAACATAAATAGGCTAGGCAACATATGATAAAAAAGATATGGGGGAAATGGGGCTAATATCATAGAATGACCGGCCGGGTCATTACATCCTCCCCCTATTAAACAAACGTTCATCCTCGAACGGGTCTAGAAACATATTTGGAGTCTCAATAAGTGAGGATATCTGTCCCGCATCTCCCGCTCGGTCTCCCAGGGGCCATCTTCCACTATATGTCCTCTCCGCTGAACCTTCACTGACACTATATCCTTAGGCCTCAGCTTTCTGACCTGACGACCCAAAATATCCACTGGCTCTACCTCATCTGACATATCACCCTCGAGCTAAACGGAGCTAAAGTTAAAAACATGCAACGGGTCACCAATACACTTCCGGAGCATCGAAACATGGAACACTGAATGAATACTCGATAAGCTGGGAGGCAAGGCAAGTCTATAAGCCACCTCCCCAACCCTCTGAAGCACCTCAAAAGGCCATATAAACCGGGGACTCAGCTTTCCCCTCTTCCCGAATCTCATAACAGCCTTCATGGGTGACTTCTTCAGCAACACCTTATCCCCAACCATGAAAGACGAATCTCATACCTTCCGGTCTGCAAAAATCTTCTGTCTAGACTACACCGTGCGAATTCGCTCCTGAATCAATTTTGCCTTACCCAACGCATCCGGAACCAAGTCTGTGCCCAATAGCCTAGCCTAACCCGGCTCAAACTAACCAACTGGAGATCTGCACCTCCGACCATATAAAGCGTCATACAGAGCCATCTGGATACTCGACTGATAACTATTATTATATGCAAACTCCGCGAGTGGCAGAAACTTGTCCCATGAACCCGTAAAATCAATGACACATGCATACAACATATCCTCCAAAATCTGAATAGTACGCTCCGACTGCCCGTCGGTCTGAGGATGAAATGCTATGCTCAACTCGACCTGAGTACCCAACTCCCTCTGCACGGCTCTCCAGAACTGAGATGTGAACTAAGTACCTCTGTCAGAAATGATAGAAACTGGTCCCCCATGCAATCGGACAATCTCCCTGATATAAATCTCACCTAACTGCTCCGAAGAATAAGTAGTACCAACAGGAATGAAGTGCGCGGACATGGTCAGCCGATCCATAATAACCCATATAGCATTAAATGTCCTCGATGTCTATGGGAGCCCAACTACAAAGTCTATGGTTATCCGTTCCCACTTCCACTCCGGAATATGAAATCTATGAAGCAGTCCACCTGGCCTCTGGTGCTCATACTTGACCTGCTAACAGTTGAGACATCGAGCCACAAACTCAACAATATCTCTCTTCATCTGCCTCCACCGATAATGCTGTCTCAAATCCCGATACATCTTCACGGCACCCGGATGGATGGAATACCGCGAACTATGGGCCTCAGCTAGAATCAAATCTCGAAGCCCATCCACATTGGGTAGGAAATATGGCCCTGCATTCTCATGACCCCATCATCACCAATAACCACATCCCTGGCATCACCGTGACGGACCCTGTCCTGAAGAACACGCAAATGTGGATCATCATAGTGGCGTGCTCTAATCTGATCATAAAGAGAAGACCTGGAGGCTACACAAGACAATACTCGCGGAGGCCCTGATAGATCGAATATCACCAACTGACCTGCTAAATCCTGAACATCAAGTGTTAAAGGTCTCTCTGCTACTGGAAGGTAGGCTAAACTCCCCAAACTCTCCGCTCTGCAACTCAGGGCATCTGCCACTACATTGGCCTTCCCTGGATGATATAAAATAGTAAGATCATAGTCCTTGAGAAGCTCCAACCACCTCATCTGACGCAAATTCAGATCCTTCTGCATAAGCAGATTCTGCAAACTACGATGATCAGTGAAAATCTCACAATGCACTCCATATAAATAATGATGCCAAATCTTCACGGCGTCAACAATAGCTGCTAGCTCAAGATCGTGCACTGGATAATTCTTCGCGTGCACCTTCAACTGTCTTGACGCGTAGGAAATCACCCTACCATCCTGCATCAAAGCCGCTCCAAGGCCAGCTCTCGAGGCATCACAGTAAACTGTATAAGAACCTGAACCCGTAGGCAAGATCAATACCAGAGCTGTAGTCAAAGATGATTCGAGCTTCTGAAAGCTCTCCTCACACCTCTCAGTCCACCTGAACTGAGCACCCTTCTAGTTCAGTCTGGTCATAAGTGCTGCAATAAATGAGAATCCCTCGACGGAAAGGGTGATAGTACCCTGCCAAACCAAGGAAACTACGAATCTCAGTAGCTGATGACAGTCTAGGCCAACTCTGCACCGCCTCTAACTTCTTCAGATCAACCTGAATACCCACACTGGACACCACGTGCCCCAAGAATGCTACTGAATCAAGCCAGAACTCACACTTCGAAAATTTTGCATATAGTCTCTTCTCTCTCAAGGTCTGAAGCACAACTCTCAAATGCTGCTCATGATCTTCCCGAGATCGGGAATACACAAAGATATCGTCAATGAAAACGATGACGAAAGAATCCAGATACGGCCGGAATACACTGTGCATCAGGTGCATAAAGGTTGCTAGGGCATTGGTCAGCCCAAATGACATAACCACAAACTCATAATGACCACATCTAGTCCTGAAAGCAGTCTTCGGGATGTTTGGCTCCCGAATCTTCAACTGATGATAGCCGGAATGCAAGTCAATATTGGAAAATACCCTGGAACCCTTTAACTGATCAAACAAGTCATCTATACGAGGCAAGGGATATCGATTATTCACCGTAACCCTGTTCAGCTGCCGATAATCAATACACATACGCATAGAACCATCCTTCTTCTTTACAAACAACATCGGTGCACCCCAAGGTGACACACTAGGCCGAATGAACCCCTTATCTAGGAGTTCCTGAAGCTGGTCCTTTAACTCCTTTAGCTCTGCTGGTTCCATATGATAAGGTGGAATAGAAATAAGTTGAGTGCCTGGCACCAGGTCAATACCAAAATCGATGTCCCTGTCAGGTGGCATGCCTAGCAGGTTTGCAGGAAACACCTCCGAAAAGTCATGGACTACAAGAACCGAATCTATAGCGGGAGTCTCACCACGGACATCCCTTACAAAACTCAAATACGATAAACACCCCTTTTCAACCATACACTGAGCCTTTAGGTAGGAAATCACCCTGCTAGAAATATAATCAGAAGAACCTCTCCACTCAACCCTCGGACATCCGGGAATAAATAAGGTCACGGTCTTAGCTTGAAAATCAAGAACAACATGACACGAAGATAACCAATCCATGCCCACTATCATAGTAAAAAATCGACCATGCTGAGTAACACTAGGTCCACTCGGGTCTCCAGACCTCCAATAGATATCACACACGACTGATACACACGGTCCACAACAACAGTATCGCCCATCGGAATCGACACATGAACAGAGGTAACCAAAGACTCACGTGGTATATCCAGAAAATGGGCAAAATATGAAGAAACATAGGAATAGGTAGAACTAGGGTCAAATAAAGCCCAAGCATCTCGGCAACAAACTGAGACAATACCTGCATATCGGAGGCCAAAGCATCTGGCCTAGATGGAAAGGCATACATACGGTCTTGACCTCCACCTGCTCGACCTCCCCATCTAGGGCGGCCTCTATCTGACTGGCTAACACCCCTGGCTGCCTGGGTGGGTGGTGAAGTAACTGGAGCTGAAGTCGAAGGTTGGCTTCTCTGCTGAGATAGACCTCCAAGAAGATGAGGACACTGCCTCCTCATATGCCCGAACTCTCCACACTCATAACAACTCCCTAGAGCTAGAGACTGGGACTGAAATGAACCCCTGTCACCAGAATGGCCACTAGGAGAACCATGCATAGAAGAACCCTGAGCTGATGGTGCTCAAACTGCACTATGGGTTGGAAGGGAACAGAATGAAGAATGGCCTGGCTGAAAACCGCGGGGTCCATGCCCCGAAGATGCACCTCTATAGGCTAGACGGCCTGACCGAGGAGGCCTGAATGAACGACCTCTACTACGCTGAAACTGCCCCCTGGAAAGAGCACCACTAGAACCACCCGATCCACGAGGACTCTGGGCAAACCTACTCAATATCTCGAGCAACATCAACAACCTGCTCGAATGTAACATCTGATACTCTCTCCCGGGTCATGAAAAGGGGGAGCTGATAATTAAGGCAATCAATAAACCTCCGAATCCTCTCCCCATCAGTAGGGACTAACTCGGTGGCATGACGAGCCAACTCCAAAAACCGCATCTCCTACTTCGTCACTGATAGCTCTCCCTGACGCAGCTGCTCAAAAATCCTGCGCTGCTCCTACCTATGTGACTGGAGTACATACTTCTCCAAAAAGATAGTGGAGAACTGCTGCCACGTGAGGGGTGCTGAACCAACAGGCCTACGCCTCTCAAAAGACTCCCACCAAGTGAAAGCAGCACCAGAGAACTAAAAAGTAGCAAATGTGACCCCACTAGTCTCCAAAATCCCAGTAGTACGCAACATCCTCTAGCACTTATCTAGAAAACCCTGGGCATCCTCGGCCTCAGCACCACTAAATATCGGAGGCTGTAGTTTACTAAACCTCTACAGCCTACACTGCTCATCATCTAGTATAGCTGGGACCCCGAAGTCCTAAACTGGAGCAACCGGTTGGGCTGGAACCGCCCCCGGTGTCTGCTGGCCCTGAGTAGCCTGCTCAGGTATCCGGTCAACTGGAGTCTGACTGCCTCCCCCGACCTGAGAAGTAGCGGAAACTGCCTGAGCAAGGGTGGTACAAACCGTTAAGATCTGGGCCAAGGTCTCCTGAAGACCTGGAATAACAATAGGCACCGCCGGGGCCTGAGCCTGTCCCGCTAGAGTATGCGGGAACCTAGTCCTATGTAGTAGGGGGATCAACCGATACTGTCCAGACTACCGCACGGGCTGGTCCCCTACCTCTACCACGGCATCGACCGCGGGCTCGACCCCTCGCTGGTGTAGCTGGTGTCTGATCTCCCTTATCGGCGGCGCGAGTCCTCACCATCTCTGAGAGGATGAAACAACAGAAGTTTAGATTTCCAGAATCAATCAAATGGCACGACATAATTCAAGAACATGAGATTGTTGCTAAGGGTTCTTTAGCCTCTCGAAGATAAGTGCAGTTGTCTCCATACCTATCCGCAAGACTCTACAAAACCTGCTCATGACCGTTGAGTCCTATGTGAACCTAGGCTCTGATACCAACTTGTCACGACCACAAATCCTAACCGGTTGTGATGGAACTAGGCTAGCCAAGCCTTTCAGACTATCAATATATCTATATCTATATATATATATATATATATATATATATATATATATATACGTATATATCATAATTCCCCAAAACTCAGCAGATTTTAAAATAGTAGAATAAGATGAAACAAAATACACACTTCCCCAAAACCTGGTGTCACGACCCGAAATCCCACCTTCAGGCCATGATGGCGTCTAACGTTGAGCCCGCTAGACAAGCCAAAGTTTTGGTTCAATTTACTATTTCTTTATTAATAACATCTAAAAGAAAGATAATAAGCATGAACAAATAAGTAAAAATGTGGAAGCTAGGAATTTAACAGCTTAATATAATAAATCTTACGAAATTCCATACATAAAACCTCCCAGAATTGGTTCAAAAATTTCAATAACTGTCTAAGATTCACTAAAAACAAGAGCCTGAAATAAACAGGTACAACTGTCTAGAAATACAAGATAAGACAAAATAGAAGGAAATAGATGGTGACGCCAACGCCTGCGGACGCCTCCAGGACTACCTTGGTGTCGCCGTGGAGTGAAGGTTACTCCCTCGCTCAATGTCCACTGGGTCCGGTGCTGTAATCTGCACAACATAGGGAAGTGCAGGTGTAGCATTAGTACAATTGACCCCATGTACTGAGTAAGTGCCGAGCCTAACCTCGGCGAAGTAGTGACGAGGTTAGGACACCACCAATAACGAATACATGTGTAGTTCAGTAATGTAATAAAGAAGTAATGACAAGAAATAAACAGTTAAGCACAAAAAATGGGGTTAGCATGCTGGGGAAAAGGGGCAACAATTCACTAAGATGACAAAACAAGATAACAACTGAAATGTATAAATAACAGCAGGGATTTACAATTCTGAACAAACAAATAAAATGAAACGGCACGGCATGTCCCCTCGTGCTATAACCTCACAAAAACACTCTGCACGGAATGTCTGATCGTGCATAACTAAATAATCAATCAGCACGAAATGTCCCCTTGTGCATAAATAACTAATCACTCGGCACAGAATGTCCCCTCGTGCATAACCTCAAAAGACACTCGGCGCGGAATGTCCCCTCGTGCATAAATAAATAATCACTCGGTACAGAACGTCCCCTCGTGAATAAATAAATATAAAGGCAACAGATTGACAGGAAACACAACAACAATAAACTTTAAATACTCAGAAACTACCAAAAAGAATACTATCGTCCCGGTAAGAGACTCAGGTATAACAAATCTCACTCGGGGGAACAACTTAACAAATAATCCTCAACCGAACGAATAATCAACAATATTCAAAATCATGAATTACCCTTAGGTACATAAATTCCATAGTGACAATTACTTCATAACACGGAGAATATTAACAGAAATCACGTATATATCATGAAATTCGACTCATAGGCATGCTAGACAACAACATATAGGTACTCGTAACCTCACTTATACGTTGGACATGAATTATCACATAGAAAACAAGACTCAATACCTATTCCCTCAAGCTAAGGTTAGGCCAAACACTTACCTCGACTCCAAGAATCCAAATCAAGCCTCTAGCACCGCTTTTCCTTTCGATCCCGACTCCGAAACAATCGTATCTAGACATAATTGACTCAATAACATCAATAAATGCTATACAATTCAATTCCAAAGCTTAATTATAGAATTCCCTTCTAGTGCTCCGCGATTGCACCTGATAGGGTGCGTTCGCATTGAACACCCGAAGCCCCTCACATGACAGTGTTATGTGTTCGTACTTATACATGCGCGTTCGCATAGCATAAAAGGTCAGACACCAGATGACAGCATTAGACATCAGATTTTGCACCACTTTTGCACTCCGACACCTACCCGAAACTCACCCGAGCCCTCGGGGCTCAAAATCAAATATACACACAACCTCAAAAGCATCCTACAGACTTATTCAAGTAATAAAAACACCAAAATAACATCATAAACATCGAATTAAACCTCAAAATCAATGAAATTCCTTTGAACTTCCAAAACTTCTAAATTTTCCATTTTCGATCCGAATCATGTCAAACTAAGTCCGTTTCCCACAAAATATCACAGATAGCACATATAAGACATATTGAACCTTTTCCGGCTCTGGAACCATAATACAGGTCCGGTATCACTGGTTTCACATCAAATCTAATTATCAAAAACCTTTGTATTTTTCAGAAAACAATTTTCTTCAAAATTTCATTTCTCGAACTCGGGACCTCGGAATTCCATTCCGGACATACACCCAAGTCCCATATTTTACTACGGACCCTCGGGACCGTCAAATCACAGGTCCGGATTAGTTTACCAAAAATGTTGACCAAAGTCCACTTTATTCAAATATTTATTATAAAATCATCATTTTATCAATTTTCCACATAACGGCTTCCCAGCTACGCGTCCGGGATGTGCACACACATCGAGGTGAGATAAAATGAGGCGTTCATGGCCTCAGAACACAGATTTAGCTAAAAGTACACAGGATGACCTTTTGGGTCATCACACCTGGAGTCAACTGTCATGAGCATCTAAGACAGAAACATACAATGTACAACATAGTGGCTAGCTACAACAAAGTCTGAAGTACAAAAGGCCAAAATAAACTATGATTTGAGGGAAGGAAAGAAGGTGAGCTGGGGACGCTGAGCAGCTACCTCAAATCCTTGAACAAATCCAAGCTCGTCCAAAAGTCAACTAGTGAGATGGTCCGGTACCTAGATCTTCACACAGATGTCCAGGGAGTAACGTGAGTACGCCAACTCAGTAAGTAATCAAAGTAACTAAAAACTTGAGTGTAGTGACAAACATTTATAAATCATCTAAATCCATATAATGAATAACAGTGGAAATAAATAATTCACGTCAGAAATCATCAATTCCGAATATTTCATAGAACTCCAGTTTCTATTTTAAATCTCGTATAAAAATATTTATCACCAGAGGCTCAGTGTAAAGAAGAGTGAAAACAACATTTTTTCATAAAATATAAGCCCCTCGGGCACAGTATCACTCACAATAAAGCCTCTCGGGCAAGCCTCTCAGTCACTCGTGACTCCACTATCAGTATCTCGTGCTCTCACTTAACACTCGTACTCAGCAAGTACCATGAACACACGCAACTGCTGCGGCGTGCAACCCGATCCATATATATAACATACGTTGCGGCGTGCATTCCGATCCATATAATAGTCGACTGCGCTCACTGGGGGTGTACAGACTCCTGGAGAGGCTCCTTCAGCCCAAGCACTATATCTGCTACGGCGTGCAGCCGGATCCAATAATCATATTGCTGCGGCGTGCAGCCCGATCCATATCCCTATCGGTGCACGCCCCCCACGCTCGTGATCTAGCATGTGAGTCACCTCATTTACCAAAACAATACCAAATCACGGGGTGTCACACCCTCAGGTGTAGAGTTACATTCGTTACTTACCTCAAGACTGCCCAAAATCTACTCCGCGATGCGCTTTCCCCTCGAATTGGCTCCCAAATGCTCTGAATCTAACCAAAATCAGATTAAGATCATTAATATATGCTAACGGAACAAAACCCAATTGAAAGATACAAATTTTAGCAAAATTCTCAAAATTCGGCCAAACCCAAGCCCTTGGCCCACATCTCGGAATTCGATAAAAATCACAAAACTAGAATCCTCATTCCCTTACGAGTCTACCCATACCAAATTTACCCAAATCCGACCTTAATTGCCCTCTCAATTGCCCACTCAAAAAAACCTAAAGAATTTTCAAAACTTTCTTCCCATTTTTCCCAATTTTCCTACTTCAGTTCCTCAAATTTCATGGTAGAAATCAAGACCAATTCATGAAATTGAACCAAAAATGATTGAAGAAAACTTACCACAAGAATCCCAGTGAAAAGCTCGTCCAAAATCCCATTCCCCCGAGCTCTCTAATGAAAATATTGAGTTATGGCCAAGAATCCCCGAATTTAGAACTTAAAAACAGTTCTGCCCAGGCCTCTTTCTTCACTGTGATAACGGAAACTCCCACACGATCGAGAAGAACAATTATTCTGCCCCATCAAATTACACTACACGATTGCAGACATTCACACGCGATCGCGATTCAACCATACATAAACCCATGCGATCGCGAACCATTATACGCGATTGCAAAGAACAACAAATCAGCCCCCCATGCGCCTCTTCAACTCTACGCGATCTTGACCTCCACCACGCGATCGCATATAACAAGAATCTTGCCATATCCAGCTAGGCCTATGCGATCACAAATATCCTCCTGCGATCGCGTAGAAGGAAACCAGAAACTCACACCAGCAAAATCTGCCTAGTTTTTAAGCCTAAGAGTTGGTCCGTTAGCCACCCGAAACACACCCGAGGCCCTCAGAACCACAACCAAACATACCAACATATCAGATAACATCATTCAAACTTAGTCGAGCCTTAAAAACACCAAAAACAACGCAGAAACACCAAAATCACATCAAATTCAAGTCTATGAACTTTGAAACTTCTAAATTTCGCCAATGATGCCAAAACCAAGCACACATCCAATTAACCTGAAATTTTGCACACATATCCAAAATGACATTATGAAACTGCTCAAACTATCGGAATTCCATTCGCTCCCCTATAACCTATTTTCCACTGCCTACCGGAAATCGCCAAAAATTAACTTTCGCCAATTGAAGCCTAATTCGACACCGGACATCGAAACTTCATGATGAACATACTCCTAAGTCCCAAATCACCTAACGAAGCTCACCACGACACTCCGAACCCGAACCAACCGACCCAACACAACATAAATAGGCTACGCAACATATGATAAAGAAGAAATAGGGGAAATAGGGCTAATCTAACGGAATGACCGGTCGGGTCGTTACATCTGCGTGCTCCAATTCTGATAGAGAATAAAATGGAATATCATGAATAAACAGAATCACAAAGATGTTCCAAAACGCATTGAAACACCCGATTCTTAAGATCCATAAAAGTCGCTGGTGCATTTGTTAGGTCAAAGGACATAATGAGAAATTCATAATATCCATATTTTGTCAGAAATGTTATCTTTAAGATATCATTCTCCTTGACTCTTAGTTGATGGTACCCAAATCTGAGATTGATCTTTGAGAAATATTTGGCGACTTGTAATTGATCAAATAGGTCATCGATCCTTGGAAGCAGATATTTAATCTTATTAGTTACCTTGTTCAACTGATGGTAATCAATACACATTATCAATGAACATCATTTCTTACGAACAAATAACACCGGAGCACCCCACGAGGAAGTACTGGTCCTGAAATCCTTTAATTCAATAGGGGCCATTTTGGATACTAGAATAGATATAGGCTGGGTATCTGGAAACACGTCGATAGTGAAATCAATTTCCCTTTTAGGAGGAACGCCAGGAAGTTCATAAGGAAATACATTTGGAAATTTATACACAATAGGGAGAAACTGAAGGGTTGGAGGCGTTGCTTCCCCATCATGCACTCACACTAGATGATAGATATATCATTTTGAGCTCATCTTCCGAGCCTTAAGTCAGGAAATAAACCTAGCCTTAGATGTTTCCACATTTCCCTTCCATTCAATGATGGAGTCTCCTGGAAAAATAAAGCGAGGGACTTCCATAAAAAATCCCCATTAGAATCCAGCCCGTCAATACCCATAATAACATAAAATTCCACCATTTATAGCTAATTCAAATAGTCTAAGGTATGACAATAATAGATCATAATATTACAACCCTAATATACCCGTCTAAAATAATAGCCTCACCCACAGGCGTAGACACTTCAAATGACAGATGCAACAATTCAGGTTCTTTACCACATTTACAAGCAAAAAAGGGAATAATATACCACAAATTAGAACCTGGGCCTATCAAGGAATGCACATCAAGAGAAAATAAATATAATATACCTATAACCACATATAAAGAGAACTTTAGGTCTCGTTGACATGGTAATGCATAAATGCGGTTCTGATGACCGCCTAAGATAGACGCTCCACCCTTGGCTCTAACTCTACCAGTTAACGTCTAGGTGCCTTTCCCAAGAGGGCGTAATGATAAAGGAGAATCCTCTACAGACCCTATCAGCTATGCCATACCGCTCCTACCTCTCATCGGATAAAAGCGCATAATTTGGTCAAGTAGCCCACACGAATAACATGCATTTGAACCCTGGCGACATTTCCCTAGATGTGTCCTACCGCATTAACCACAATACGACATCGGGATCTCACTTGATTGGAATCCCCTCTATATTATGAGCATGGTGCCCGTGAACTCTATCCCTTACTAGAATTAGTGTTTGATCACAACGCTGGCCCTGAAACTGTGGTGGTGCACTAGAGGCCGAATATGATGGGTGTCTAGGAAACTAAAGCCTAAACCCACCTAGAAACTCTCTCGTATCACCTCCGGACCAGGCTCTCCTATGTTGGCCTATATCACGCTCTTGATCGGCCCACTGCTACCTCTTTCGATCCTCTAAGTTCAATGCATAATCCTGAATACAGGCGATGGCCATATCTGTATTTAAGGAAGCCATTGTACATTGATTAACCAAATACGGTCCCAAACCACCCACAAATAAATATACTCGGTCACTCATCTCAGCCACAACTGTAGGAGCATACCTATCCAACTAGTTTAATTACATACTATATTCTCTAACATTCATATTGTCATGCTCCAAGGGCAAAAACCTGCTGCAAGGATACTTCAGAAAACTCCCTCCATCCTGACTGCTCTAGGTCTCATACCAAATCACGATAAAATCCCACAATAGATAAGAAACAATCTCTATAGACTCTTTATCGGTTGCATCCATAACTCATAAAGTCTATTGCATATGATCTAAAAATCTCTAAGGAACTGGATTTGGATCTACTCCTATGAATACCAAAGGGTCTCACTTAATAAAATCCTGAACTCTCGTGTTGACCACTCTATCTGAGGTACTAGGGTCTGACACTGGGCTTGGGAGGCCACTAGTCAACTTAACAACTACACAACACTCTGCATGTCAAAATTATGACCAGGAACAACCAAGAGAGGAGCCGGAGGTACATAAGCTCCTCTATGCCCCTCGGGGGGTGCTGGTGCTTCCCTGGAGCTTTAGAATCAGCCTCATCATAGGGCTCATGCTGAACGACATGGGCAGGGGGCACCTGGCTGGTCACCTCCCCTGCCTCCACATCTAGTCTCCGAACAACCGCCTGTTATCAAGTAGTAGTAGGCATCGTTGAGAACATAAAAAATATAAAGGTCGGGAGTGAAGACATACGACTCAGCTCTATCGCACAGTCTAGATCATAAAGAAGAGTGCTCATTGTTGTACCCTATTTTGCAGGAGTCAAAAGAAGATTCAACTAGTGATATATGTCTCTATTGATGATAAAGAGAGTCACAACCTAATATTTAACGGTATACTATGGTACCTATTTAATGAATAAGATAATTATCTTATTAGTGTGCTAACCATTGAGATTTGTGTAAGGTTTCTTATTCTTCCAAGGAGAAGATATTAGGCACCCCCTAGAATTTGCCAAAGGTAGCTCCATAAGACTCATATTAGGTTCGGGGAATTTAGATGTCTATATATTTCTTAGTTGATGCTAAAATGTATGGCTTACCTTATGTTATGTTGTACAACTTATCGATTTTGAAAGATAAGTAGTGTATATATTTGAAAATGTGTAAGTTTATTTAACAGAAAAGCTCTTTGAAAATGTCTATACAATTGAAAGAGTGTTTATGAGACTTACTTTACTAATAAAATAGGGTTAAGTTTAAAATATTTGAATTTTTAAACAAAGTTTCTATTTATGTAAGCTGAGAACTATTTGAGAAACGAGGCTTATATATACCTTGGAAACTTGAATTCAGTCCTCATATTCAAAATCAAATCATTTGAAAGATCCTTAATTGTGGCATTATTCGTTTGATATTATAGAAATATCCCGCTTTTGGAAATCATTACTGGATTTTTGGTTGTTCGTCTTGTTTAAGAAAGAGAAGGTTGTTGACTTTTGGAAATCTTTCTTAGTTTCAAAACTTCATAAAAAATTATTAGTAAGAACAAGGATGGAAGTTGAAAAAAAGAAGCGATTAATAATTAGAACTAATTAATACTAAGTTGCAGTAGCTTTGTTTTTACATATGTACTTAAGGCTTGCCTAGGTTATTACTATAACTCAAATAAATAAAGTTAGACATTCAATCAATATCGTCAGTGTTGATACATATAAGAATAGCAGTAAACTTATAAGAGCAGCGAAAGAAAAGAAATGGACTCATAGTTTTTGGTCTGAAAGAGAGTAGACCAAATAGACAGCAAAAACAAACAACAACAGCTCCGGTGACCCCAAGGTTCAGGAAAGCATTTGGGCCTAAGTTCTTTGAGAACTCGGCAGGCCCAATTCATATACATGCGTAAAAAGGGATAAGGTTATTATACATATGGGACAATTTAATATTTAAACATAAGTGACACCAACATAGACCCAAGACAAAACTGTAACAAATAACAGTAGTTAGGAATGCAAACTAGTGTGAAGTAACAGAGTAAAGCAATTTACAATGAAACCTTGGTTTCCATTTAACCCTAAACATAAAGAGATTAGAAAATGTCAATAATAAAAGGACTAAGGTAAAATTCTATTCATGGCCGAGATACCTTTTGATCCCTGGAACGTCAAAGTTCACAAGGGTGTTAAGGACCTCGAACAGTGCTTGCTTCCGGGAGAATATCTCAACCATGATCTAAATTCCACTCCCAAATACCCCTAACTACTCACACTTACAATTACCTACATGTTTAAGTGCTAATGATGCACTCAATGTAAATTCCAATACAACATTAATGAAAACACACGAAGAAATGTATATCTCTCATAAATAACTATTCAGAATATTGCAGATAACACCAAAAGAAATCATAGTTCACATAGAAGCACGTAATACACTGTCATGCACTTTATCAGGCTTGAGAATCCTCAAAAAAATTAGTTACATGTTCTGTCAAGTAATGAGAACACCAACATACCAATAGAAGAACTCAGAATAAATAAGTCATGTAGTTCAAAGGAGCAGAGGAAATATCATGTGTATTAACCTCGCTAATCCGATTGACAGGTTAATACTTATAAGGATTCTTAACTATGGTCATATATTTAGTCATGTATGCACTTAATGAAAGTCTATACTGTCACGATCCCAAATCTTGGCCAATCGTGATGGCGCCTATCGTGGAACTAGGCCAGCCAAAACTACACTCGAATCATAATAAGCTTCCATTTACATCTTACTATATTGATTACCAATAAAGTTTTCCTTTAAACATATATAAAACAATTAAAGCTATACCGAATATTAAATACAACCCCGAGAACCCGGAGTCACCGGTGATGAGCATCTACATAAAATATACAACTCAAATGAAAATAAATTCTATAACAGTAAGCAGGAGAGGGAGCAGGAGTGCGGACGCATGCAACTACCTCGCAAACCTCCGAGAATCTCTAGAACAGATAGACAACTCACCCTGCCCTAACACCTGGATCTGCACACAAGGTGTAGGGAGTAATGTGAGTACACCAACTCAGTAGTAATGAAAATAAATCAGGTCTAAGCAGCAAGAAACACATAAAATCAATGTCATCAATTCACAAGATGCACAACCTTTTTTTCCAACAGTATAACATAGATATATGAAATCATCATGCCTTAAAACCAACTTCAGAAAAATCCTTTGAAGAATTTACGTTTTCAACAACTTCAAATCGAAAAATTTAGTATGAAAATGAAATGAATCATATAGAGGCCCGTCGAGCAAAACATATTTCATAAGCTCAGAGTGAAAGTAGTAAAAACATAAGTAGCCCCTCGGGCAAAACATGTATCATAATCGGCCCATCGGGCATGCCTCACAACCACTTATAATCAGCCCCTCGGGCATACCTCACCATCACTCGTAATCAGTCACTCAGCACCTCACAGTCACTCAGCACATCACAGTCACTCATGCCTCCCAATCACTCGTCACTCGGCACTCGGTGCGCTCACTGTGGGTGTGTGCAGACTCCGGAGGGGCTCCTTCATCCCAGGCGCTAATATCAACCCACCTCGTGGCTTATCATATCCTCACAATCAGGCCCTCGGCCTCTCTCAGCAGAACCTCTCAAAAAGCCCCTTGGGCGAATAAGTAAAATAGGGTACTCGACCCAAAACATCATTTTCAAATCTCAATGTAGTGTAAATCATGCTGAGTTTCGAAAATAGTAAGCACAATGTGGCTGAGTGAAATCATCAGTAAATAGTGAGGAAAACAAAAGTAAAAAAGCCCCCAAGGGGTCTAAACAGATCGGCACGAGGGCCCAAACATGGCTTATAGCCCAAATATTTCAACAATCTTTAGAACACAATTTAACACGAGGTTTTGAGTAAAATATGCAACTCATTAGTCGCTTGCGGAGAGGACCTAGTCCAATCCAAAAACCAGTGCGCGCCACATACTCGTCATCCGATATGTGCGCCATTCTAAAATCAGTGATAAATATGTAGTCCGGGGTTTCATACCCTCAGGACAAGATTTATAACCATTACTTACCTCTACCGGGCCACAACACTAGTCCGCTATGCTCTTGCCCCTCAAATTGG
>ML401141.1:87128-136170 GCA_005239525.1 Nicotiana knightiana
CCATTCCGACTCTGATAGCCTATTTTCCACTGCCGACCGAAAATCGCCAAAAACTAACTTTCTCCAATTCAAGCCTAATTCTACACCGGACATCAAAACATCATTCTGAACACACTCCTAAATTTCAAATAACCTAACAAAACCATCCAAGCCATAAAATCAATATTCCAAGGTTGGTCACCATTAAGTCAACTCTCAATTGACTTTCTCAACTATTAGGCTACCTTGAGAGACTACACGCCTCAATTCTCACCATGACCACTCTGAACCCGAACCAACCGACCCAACACACATAAAATGAAGCCAAAATGGGAGAAACAAGGCTAAAATATCGGAACGACCGGCCGGGTCGTTGCATATATATAGATTAACACTCCACTTTAGAGTTCTTAAAAGTGTCCCAAATTTCCCTCTATAGGATATCGTAATGGCATCTAGTCTCTATGACTAGGTAAGCCTAACATGCATATAGAAATAACATAAATACTACTAATACTTCATATAATAACCTCCATGCTATAATAATAAATTCAACAATACAATAGCAAACATTTTCCCTACAAATCCCGGTGGAACGGAGTCATAAGCTCTACAATATGGTACTACAAGGCTTGAACTACAAAACTGTTTGAAACCAGAAAGAAGCACTGGAATGGCTAAAATAGAAGGGGACTCCATGGCTTGGGGACGTGGAGAAGGTATACCTTGAAGTCTCAAAAAACAGCAACTCAAATCAACTCTAGCATCCGGCACGGGTAAATGTACCTGGATCTGCACAAAAGGATGTGCAGAAGCGTAGTATGAGTATATCAAAATAGTACCAGTAAGTATCAAGCCTAAACTCGGTAGAGTAGCGACGGGGCTAGGTCAAGACACCTACTAGTTTATACTAAACAGAATGAAAATGTAATAACATGAAGTAAGAGAGATCAGAGAAATTAATAATATGAAGGAAGTTAATAGCATATACTAACGAAAGGATTGTATGCATCGAGGTAGCATAAGGAAAGCAATCGAAAAGAACTGCAATGTTCATATACAGACAATAACTTATAGAACAAGGAATAACAAAACAAAAAAGAAGTATTCCCACCAAATAACTCTTCACAACACAAGATAAACAATAACAATCANGGCTCCTTCATCCCAGGCGCTAATATCAACCCACCTCGTGGCTTATCATATCCTCACAATCAGGCCCTCGGCCTCTCTCAGCAGAACCTCTCAAAAAGCCCCTTGGGCGAATAAGTAAAATAGGGTACTCGACCCAAAACATCATTTTCAAATCTCAATGTAGTGTAAATCATGCTGAGTTTCGAAAATAGTAAGCACAATGTGGCTGAGTGAAATCATCAGTAAATAGTGAGGAAANATGAAGCCAAAATGGGAGAAACAAGGCTAAAATATCGGAACGACCGGCCGGGTCGTTGCATATATATAGATTAACACTCCACTTTAGAGTTCTTAAAAGTGTCCCAAATTTCCCTCTATAGGATATCGTAATGGCATCTAGTCTCTATGACTAGGTAAGCCTAACATGCATATAGAAATAACATAAATACTACTAATACTTCATATAATAACCTCCATGCTATAATAATAAATTCAACAATACAATAGCAAACATTTTCCCTACAAATCCCGGTGGAACGGAGTCATAAGCTCTACAATATGGTACTACAAGGCTTGAACTACAAAACTGTTTGAAACCAGAAAGAAGCACTGGAATGGCTAAAATAGAAGGGGACTCCATGGCTTGGGGACGTGGAGAAGGTATACCTTGAAGTCTCAAAAAACAGCAACTCAAATCAACTCTAGCATCCGGCACGGGTAAATGTACCTGGATCTGCACAAAAGGATGTGCAGAAGCGTAGTATGAGTATATCAAAATAGTACCAGTAAGTATCAAGCCTAAACTCGGTAGAGTAGCGACGGGGCTAGGTCAAGACACCTACTAGTTTATACTAAACAGAATGAAAATGTAATAACATGAAGTAAGAGAGATCAGAGAAATTAATAATATGAAGGAAGTTAATAGCATATACTAACGAAAGGATTGTATGCATCGAGGTAGCATAAGGAAAGCAATCGAAAAGAACTGCAATGTTCATATACAGACAATAACTTATAGAACAAGGAATAACAAAACAAAAAAGAAGTATTCCCACCAAATAACTCTTCACAACACAAGATAAACAATAACAATCACAATGAGGCACCTCCTCGTTTACAATAAGAATCACAACCGAGGTACCACCTCATATATAACAAGAATCACAACCGAGGTAATGCCGTGTATTTACATTTCTCAATTTAAATCACTATATTTCCTTATATTGTCGCGTGAGGCTTGCACTTAAATAGTTTTGAAAGCAAGTTTCCGAATTATCTACATGTAAGTCCCCACAAAAAAAATTTGCCAACAAATTCAGGTTTTGTGGTGCCAAGGTAGGCTAATGTATTTGAAGGTAGTAGTCAATCTTCGCTTCTTGCAAGCTCACCTGTCACGACCTAAAATCCCAACAGGCAGTGATGGCCTGTGATGGCGTGATGGCGCCTATCGTGGAACTAAAATCCCAACAGGCCGTGATGGCGCCTATCGTGGAACTAGGCTATCCAACCATAAAATAACTACACACTTAGTTTAATCAAATAACACAATATCATTAAATATCAGCATAGCAATCATGAAAATTTCCTAAGTCTTTAGGCAAATATAAAATAATCCACTATCTAAAAAATTTCCCCAGGATTGGAGTCAACATGGTCACGAGCATCTCATAATATAACTAACTCTGCTAATGTCTTAATAAATGTCTATGAATCAAATGCTAATACTATAAGAATAAGGGGAGTGGAGAAGCTGCGGACGCTGAACAGCTACCTCAAAATCCCATAAATGTTGCTGATAACGAACGAATATGGCTACTACTCCGCACTAGTACCTGGATCTAAACACAAAGAGGTACAAAGAGTAATGATAAGTATGCCAACTCAGTAGTAATGAAAATAAATCACAGCCTAAGAATAAGAAACACACAACACAAATACACGAATCCACAAAATAATAAAATGCCACGGCTCAATATTTGTTAGTAAAACTCCCACAAATATCAGTTTGAAAAATGAAGTGAATCATAATCAAAACTCAGTAAAATATCATAAAAAATCTGCCCCTTGGGCCATAATCATCACTCATAAATATTCCCTCAGCACCTCACCATCACTCTGTAATAGTCACTTAGCACCTCACGGCCACTCAGTATCAGCCCCTCAGGCATCCTCAGAGTCACTCATGCGTCCTAATCATGTCGCTCGACACTCGCACTCATTAGGTACCTGCGCTCACTGGGGGTGTGTACAGACTTCGGAGGGGCTCCTACAGCCCAAGCGCTATAAACAAGCCAGATCATGGCATCAATCACTCTCAGTCACTCGGCCTATCTCATATCATAACATTCTCACAATATTGGCCCTCGGCCTCACTCAGTCAGACACTCTCAACATGCCATTCGGGCCATAAATAAAATGGGGTTCTCGACCCAAAATGGTATCTCATTTCAAAAAATAGTAATATTATCAAATAAGAGTGTCAACAATTTCACAAGAAAGATTGAGTGTAAAATCATAGTTTCAAAGTGAGGAATATCAGTAAAATAGCCCTCAAGGGGTTAAAACAGATCGGCACTAGGCCCCTAGCATGGATTATAGCCCAAGTATAACAAAACATATGAACACTGCAAAGAATAAGCTTTAAAAGCAGTTTCGCAATTCAATAGTTGCCTAAAAAGGAAACATTTCCAATTCGTACACGCCCCACACTCGTCATCCAGTGTGTGCGTCACTCCAAAATCGTGAAAAGATGTAAAGTCTGGGGTTTCATACCCTCAGGACAGGATTTAAAGACATTATTTACCTCAAACTAGCCCGAAAAACTACTCTGCAACCTGCTTGCCTATCGAATCAACTTCTGAGTGCTCCAAATCTACCAATATCAGATTTTTATCATCAAATTATGCTAAGGGAATGAATTAGAATTGAAATGAACCAATTTTAGCACAAAATCCGAAATTAGCCAAAACCTGAACCCCGGGCCCGTGTCTCGGAACTCGTCAAATTTTATTCCAAAATGTTCTTCATCATCTCATGAGTCCGTACATATAAAGAACGTTAAAATCGGAGTTCGTTTGATCTCTCAACTCGACCCCTAAAGGTCTCATAATTTCAAGTCCTAACTCCATCGTTTTCTACTGATTTTCATGAATTAAGCACTGATATTTGATCCTTAATCTCATATAATGGAGTATTAGGGTCAAAATCCTTACCTCAATGAAGAAAAATGATTTCATCTCTTCAAAATCGCCTTAAAAGCTCACTTTCCGTACAAAAATTGTGAAAAAGTGGGTATTGGTCGTGGAGGGTTTATTTTTATACTGTCCAGAATTTTCGCGGTACTGTTCACGTGTTTTACTGTTCAACAGAGTTACTTTTCATGTTGCTGTGAAAAAAATACAGCAGCTTTTCTTCTAGTCTAAATTGATCCGTTAACCTTTCCGAATCCACCCGAGGCCCTCGAAAATCTCAATAAATATACCAACACGTCCCATAACATCATTCGAACTTAGTCGAGCCTTCGAAACACCAAAAACAACATCAAAACACCAAAATTACAGCAAATACAAGCCTATGAACTTTGAAACTCCTAAATTCCACCAACGACGCTGAAACGAACCAAAACACATCCGATTGACCTGAAATTTTGCACACATATCCGACTCCGATAGCCTATTTTTCACTGCCGATCGGAAATCACCAAAAACTAACTTTCGCCAATTCAAGTCTAATTCTACACCGGACATCACAAAAATATTTCGAACACACTCCTAAATCAAAAATCACCTAACGAAGTTATCCGAGCCATAAAATCTGCATTCCGGGGTTGTTTACCAATAAGTCAACTCTCATTTGACTTCTCCCACTTTAAGGTTATTCTTAAAGACTAAGTGACAAAATTCTCACTACAACCATTCCGATTCCGAGCCTACTAACACTAACACATCATAAACAGTATAACCAACCTATGACAAGGCAATAAAAGTAATTATAATGCAAGTTCTACGTAACGTTCGACCGGGTAGTTACATCATTGCAGTACGAAATTTCTGGGTTGAATAATGCACTGAGGAGTTGGTGGAATTTTTGCAGAAGAAGGAAATTCTATGGTCAAGTTCGCGACCACAAAACCATTTTGTGGGCCGCATAACCNAAGTAAAAAAGCCCCCAAGGGGTCTAAACAGATCGGCACGAGGGCCCAAACATGGCTTATAGCCCAAATATTTCAACAATCTTTAGAACACAATTTAACACGAGGTTTTGAGTAAAATATGCAACTCATTAGTCGCTTGCGGAGAGGACCTAGTCCAATCCAAAAACCAGTGCGCGCCACATACTCGTCATCCGATATGTGCGCCATTCTAAAATCAGTGATAAATATGTAGTCCGGGGTTTCATACCCTCAGGACAAGATTTATAACCATTACTTACCTCTACCGGGCCACAACACTAGTCCGCTATGCTCTTGCCCCTCAAATTGGNAAAATATCATAAAAAATCTGCCCCTTGGGCCATAATCATCACTCATAAATATTCCCTCAGCACCTCACCATCACTCTGTAATAGTCACTTAGCACCTCACGGCCACTCAGTATCAGCCCCTCAGGCATCCTCAGAGTCACTCATGCGTCCTAATCATGTCGCTCGACACTCGCACTCATTAGGTACCTGCGCTCACTGGGGGTGTGTACAGACTTCGGAGGGGCTCCTACAGCCCAAGCGCTATAAACAAGCCAGATCATGGCATCAATCACTCTCAGTCACTCGGCCTATCTCATATCATAACATTCTCACAATATTGGCCCTCGGCCTCACTCAGTCAGACACTCTCAACATGCCATTCGGGCCATAAATAAAATGGGGTTCTCGACCCAAAATGGTATCTCATTTCAAAAAATAGTAATATTATCAAATAAGAGTGTCAACAATTTCACAAGAAAGATTGAGTGTAAAATCATAGTTTCAAAGTGAGGAATATCAGTAAAATAGCCCTCAAGGGGTTAAAACAGATCGGCACTAGGCCCCTAGCATGGATTATAGCCCAAGTATAACAAAACATATGAACACTGCAAAGAATAAGCTTTAAAAGCAGTTTCGCAATTCAATAGTTGCCTAAAAAGGAAACATTTCCAATTCGTACACGCCCCACACTCGTCATCCAGTGTGTGCGTCACTCCAAAATCGTGAAAAGATGTAAAGTCTGGGGTTTCATACCCTCAGGACAGGATTTAAAGACATTATTTACCTCAAACTAGCCCGAAAAACTACTCTGCAACCTGCTTGCCTATCGAATCAACTTCTGAGTGCTCCAAATCTACCAATATCAGATTTTTATCATCAAATTATGCTAAGGGAATGAATTAGAATTGAAATGAACCAATTTTAGCACAAAATCCGAAATTAGCCAAAACCTGAACCCCGGGCCCGTGTCTCGGAACTCGTCAAATTTTATTCCAAAATGTTCTTCATCATCTCATGAGTCCGTACATATAAAGAACGTTAAAATCGGAGTTCGTTTGATCTCTCAACTCGACCCCTAAAGGTCTCATAATTTCAAGTCCTAACTCCATCGTTTTCTACTGATTTTCATGAATTAAGCACTGATATTTGATCCTTAATCTCATATAATGGAGTATTAGGGTCAAAATCCTTACCTCAATGAAGAAAAATGATTTCATCTCTTCAAAATCGCCTTAAAAGCTCACTTTCCGTACAAAAATTGTGAAAAAGTGGGTATTGGTCGTGGAGGGTTTATTTTTATACTGTCCAGAATTTTCGCGGTACTGTTCACGTGTTTTACTGTTCAACAGAGTTACTTTTCATGTTGCTGTGAAAAAAATACAGCAGCTTTTCTTCTAGTCTAAATTGATCCGTTAACCTTTCCGAATCCACCCGAGGCCCTCGAAAATCTCAATAAATATACCAACACGTCCCATAACATCATTCGAACTTAGTCGAGCCTTCGAAACACCAAAAACAACATCAAAACACCAAAATTACAGCAAATACAAGCCTATGAACTTTGAAACTCCTAAATTCCACCAACGACGCTGAAACGAACCAAAACACATCCGATTGACCTGAAATTTTGCACACATATCCGACTCCGATAGCCTATTTTTCACTGCCGATCGGAAATCACCAAAAACTAACTTTCGCCAATTCAAGTCTAATTCTACACCGGACATCACAAAAATATTTCGAACACACTCCTAAATCAAAAATCACCTAACGAAGTTATCCGAGCCATAAAATCTGCATTCCGGGGTTGTTTACCAATAAGTCAACTCTCATTTGACTTCTCCCACTTTAAGGTTATTCTTAAAGACTAAGTGACAAAATTCTCACTACAACCATTCCGATTCCGAGCCTACTAACACTAACACATCATAAACAGTATAACCAACCTATGACAAGGCAATAAAAGTAATTATAATGCAAGTTCTACGTAACGTTCGACCGGGTAGTTACATCATTGCAGTACGAAATTTCTGGGTTGAATAATGCACTGAGGAGTTGGTGGAATTTTTGCAGAAGAAGGAAATTCTATGGTCAAGTTCGCGACCACAAAACCATTTTGTGGGCCGCATAACCATCGCGGAGTTGAGCATAAAATAGTTGATTTTTGAAGGTTGTTTTGCAGTCCATTATGTCATGACATACCTGTTTTGTAGTCCGCACTTCCATAGTAAATTTGACATGAATAATTGTGGAGTGTGATTCTGCGGTCCATTTCGAGGCCACGTAACTGGTCTACGGACCGCTGACCTGACCGCAAGCTTGTCTAAGCCAGCCCAGTTTTTGGGATCGTTTCTGCTGACAATTTTTCCGGTTACATATCTACTCTGCGGTCTACTAAATAATTGTAGAGTTGAAATTGGTTGAATAAGGAAGGGATTACCATTGTAGTGCCTTGCATTCGATTTTTCATAGTAGGTGTTTGACAAAATTCCTCACAGAGTTATATCATAAGAATCCTTCTACTTATTATCTGATTTTCACTATTTTCCATAGATGAATATTTCTAGAAGTGTTGGGACATTTGGGTAATCTATGGAAGTCTCAATGAAGGTATGTTGGCTAAATGTCTCTCTTAGAATCGAATTCCATGATGCTCCCATAATTTTAAATTATGGTTGGTCCAGGTTCCTAATACCCATGTCCCGATTTGTTCCTAATACAGTCGGTTATCCCAAGTAAGAGTTGTGTTGAAAGATGTATATACTTAAAATGTATTCCAATTGCTCCTATCCTATCATGATCTATTCCGAGAATGTGTTCGAGTATGGTCTATGTATTAAAATGTTATGACTTCAATTCACGTTTCAAATGGATGTTTACGACTCATATTTCTCATATATATGTCAAATATCTATTTTCCAAATGGCCTTATTGTTAATAAGCTTTGACGATGTTTAGAAGTGAAAGAAGTGAGAGTGAGATATAAATGTGGCCATGATTGTTCTAACTGGAGCATATGATTTGAATTTGTGTTTCAATTGGAAATCACCATGATGTCCTTTGTAAGACTTTCAATGTGTTTTAAGTTATTTTTTACACATGAGTTGAAATTGTGCATTCCCCTTTTAGAGAAGTATTTCAAAAAGAAATGGTGTGTTACTTATTTGTGATTTTTAACTCATGTTACGAGTGCAAGGCGTTGTGTTTAAAGCATTCAATTCTAATGAATTTAAAGTTATGATTTATGGAATATTCTATATGTAGATATTTGTGACGACGATCATTGAAAGTAAAGAAATTAAAGTGTATAATATGATATACAACCATCGCTTCATGAAGGAAGAATCATATGTATGGCCAAGAGAGCTAATGAAATAATGATGTTGTGAGTGGTTGAAAGTACTAATGAAGCGATATATGGTGTGAAAGGTAATGAGTACCATTAGTGACCCGAGGAAGGGTAGGGTGTAACGACCCACACCCGACTACACGTGCCGGTGTAGGAGTGGATTGAGATAGTACCCTTGATTGGGATGAGATTGATGTGGTGAGATTATTCCCCTTAAGTGGGATAAGATTGATTTTAGCAGTGAATTGGAAGTCAACCCACACGCCATATGTGGGCAGACGGCCTAGCCGATCGGTTGGAGATCGGACGCCATGTCGCACGCACGGTGGTTCCTACTCTTGGTATTACATTTTTTGCATAACCATATCGATCTACATTAATCATACGGAGATGGATCAGCTGATCGAGTTTGTGTCGGACTCCATGTCTCGGGTATGATGTGATGATATGAGGCTAATGATCTCCCAATAAAAAAATGTTAATTTCTTATGTAGAAAGTTGTTACGTTTTAGCTTGGCATTTGGATATCATTGGTTGGTACTTGCTACTTTCATGATTATTCCCTTGTTATATTGTCTTTCTATTTCATGAGAGCATATTTAGTTCTATATACTAGTAATATTCCATATGTACTAAGGTCCCTTTTACTGGGGGCGCTGCATCTTTAATGGATTCAAGTGGTTCTTCAACGATAATCTTTAATCCTCATTAACAGTTACTCTCAACTCAGCAGGTTTAGGTGGGCTCTATTCTGTTTCGGGCCTTATGCCACTTAACATTTTACTTTGTGTTTTGAGGTATAGTCAGGGCCTTATCACCGTCACTTCCATACTACTCTTTTGTTGTACTTAGAGGCTCCGTAGACGGATTGTGGGTGGTGATCTGTGTTGGGTAATGAACTAGAAGTGTTTGTATTTGACAAAGACGTCTTCCCTGATAACTATGGACTTGTAATATTTTGGAAATTGTAAAATGAAGCTCCTTGAGTAATGGAAAAATAATGTGGAACACTTTAATCTTCTCATTTCTATATCTTGTTACTGATTCTTATATTGTTAATGGGTAAGGTTGGGTAGAAGGATTCTAGTAGGCTTGCTTAACCAGGGTATTTCGGTTGAGCGCATGTCGCTGGTTGGGGCATGAAACTACACGCACATTATCCCACTTATGGCACCGAGTGGCTTCACGTAATTCCCTTACAAGCAACACACACATAAGTCCCACCTTATTCCATCGCACTCACATTAACCCCTAGACTTATACCGACGTATGAACGTCAATACCACATCGTAATAAAAACTACCACCACAGGAGCCTATATGACTCAACTTGTCATAATCAGTACTATCAATGTTTTCACAACAATAGCCCATGGCTCAAAAAAAAAAATGTACAAGAGCATCCACACTAACAAGGAATGTAAAATTCTCAACAAGAAAGACGTCTCAACAATTAACACGTCGCCTCAATGTGATAACGACTTTCACAACATCAATACCAATAATTCAACAATGAGAAAGATAATGTGAAACCACGATACTAAATAAGAATAACTCAAAATAGAAGAGATCTCTTATAGCACTGATCGCTTCAAATAGCACTGATCGCTTCAAATAAGGATAATCAACAATGAAATAGATAACATGTAAAAATGGCTTCAAATAATGATAATTAATAATGAATGAGATAACATGTAGCAATATCTTCAAACAATGATAAATCAACCATGAAAGAGATAACATGTAACAATCTTCAATAATGATAAATCAACAAGGCAAAATACATGAACTGACACTTAAATTTGGCCCCAACATCACCTTATGTACACAACTTTCACATAACACAAACGACACAATCAATCCCAAATCCTAAGGGGTAGTTCCCCCCCCCTCTCCCACACACAATGTTAGGCAAGATACTTACCTCAACTAGGGAATTCAACTCTTTGAAATAGCTTTTCCCCTGAAACTCGCCTCCACACGGGTCAAATCTAACAAAAATCGACTTAATATCATCAAACAAGGCTAGGAAAATCAATTACAATAGAAACAATGATCTTTACACTTTTTCAAAAAAGTCAACAAAAGTAAACCCGGGGAACGCACGACACAAACCCGGGTTTAATGAAAAAATCCGACTACCATGACCCCACGGGTTCATATATGTTATTAGTTTCAAAATTCGAGCCAAATCAACTCTGAAAACTCAAATTTTTATTTAAAACTTGGCAAAGTATCAAAATTTTTCACTTTGATTCACATGGTTTTGATGTTAAAATCTAAGATATATTGATGGAATATAGTTGGAAATAGATTAGAATCACTTACCCAAAGTTTTTAGGTGAAAATCCCCTCTCCAAATAGCCTCCTACCGAGTCTAGGATTCTAAAATGAGAGAATGTGAGTTGAAATCCCGACTTCCAGCCCTTTTAATTAGCTGCTGATGTTGCAATTACGACATGGGTTCGCAATTGTGAACCCTCGCAATTGCGAAGTATTCCTTGCAAATGCGGCCACTGTCAGTCCTATGCAGAGGTCACAATTGCGACTCTTGCTTCGCATTCGTGACGCCTGTCTCTATCGCAAATGCATCTTTTTGATGCAAATGTAAACTAGCCCTCTACCCGAACATCATCGAAATTGCGAGCCGTTTGCTAAGCTTGCAATTGCAAACATGGAGTTCGCAAATGCGACACCTAAGGCACCAAACACAGAATTTTTCATTTTTATCTCAAAACCTTTCGAAGCATGTGTGGAACTCATCTGAGACCTCAAGGCTCCAAATCAAACATCCACACAAGCAGAAAAACATCATACAACCCAGTCGCTCAATCAGAACGCAAAAATAACATCTAAAACTATGAGTGGAACGCTAAAATGCATGAATTTAAATTTAAAGTTCAAGAATCCTTAGAATTACAACTAAACGTTTGAATCCTATCATATCAACTCCAAATGATACAAACTTTTGCAGGCAAGTTCTAAATAGAATAATGGACCTATTCCAAGTCCATAAGTCAAATTTCGAGCTTGATAGCTAAATGTCAAAGTCCGAAATCATGATACGAAGTTATTGAAACAATAAAAACATCGTTCTGAGGTTTCTTTCAAAAAACTTAATGTTTTGTCAATATTTCTAACTTAGGCTTTTAATTCAAGAATCAAAGGGTCCAAAACAACCCAAAGGCTTTTTGAAACGAAACTTACCAACCCGGAAAGTCATAAAATTATAAACACACCTGTGTGAAGCATCAAAAGGGGATGATGCACAATTAAACAGGGTCGATTGTTACATTCTACTCCTCTTAAAAAAAACACCCGTCTTCAAATAAGAGTAGATTGACTATGAGAATTTTGGACATGATACGACAATTCAATTAAAGCATGGAAAGAGTCTAAGTAGCCTAAGCCGGTCAAATACCACATATAACCCGTGTACCCAACATCACTTTGTGTACACGACTTTCAAATAACACAAACGACACAATCAATCCCAAATCCTAAGGGGTAGTTCCTCCATACAATGTTAGGCAAGATACTTACCTCAGCTAGGGAATTCAACTCTTTGAAATATATTTCCCCCTAAAACTCGCCTCCACACGGGTCAAATCTAACAAAATCGACTTAATATCTTCAAAGAATGCTAGGGAAATCAATTACAATAGATAAAATAATGATCTTTAAACTTTTTTAAAAGTAAACAAAAGTCAACCCAGGGCACGCCGGGTCAAAACCCGGGTCCAATGGTAGAATCCGACTACCATGACCCCGCGAGTTCATATATGTTATTAGTTTCAAAATCTGAGTCCAAATCGACTCTCAAAACTCAATTTGTTATTTAAAACTTGACAAAATTTCACAAATTTTCACTTTGATTCATGTGATTTTGATGTTGAAATCTAAGATATATTGATGGAATATAGCTAGAAATAGATTAGAATCACTTACACAAAGTTTGTAGGTAAGAATCCCCTCTAAAAATCGTCTCCTACCGACTCTTGGATTCTAAAATGAGAGAATGTGAGATGAAATCCTGAATTCCAACACATTTAATCAGTTCTTGATGTCGCAATTGCGACATGGGTTCGCTAGTTTGAACCCTCACAATTGCGAAGTATTCCTCGCAAATGCGGCAACTATCAGTCCTATGTGGAGGTCGCGACTGCGACTTTTGCTTCGCATTTGTGACGCATGTATCCATTGCAAATGCGAATTTTCAACGCAAATACAAACTAGCCCTGTACCGGAGCTTCTTCGAAATTGCGAGCCGGTTATCGCCATTGCGATACCTTAGGCCCCCTGCTAAGCTCGCAATTGTTACCTGGAATTCGAAAATGCGACACCAAAGGCACTAGAGCAGCACAAAATATTCTGAAAAATTTGTGGAACTCATTTGAAACTCGAGGCTCCAAAACAAACATCTACACAAGAATAAAAACATCATACAAAATTGCTCACGCAATCGAAACACAAAAATAACATCAAAAAGTACGAATGGAACACTAAATGCATTGATTTCAAAGTAAAGTTCAAGAGTCTCTAGAATTACAACTAAACGTATGAATCCTATGAAAGCAACTCCAAATGATACAAATTTTTGTAGACAAGTTCCAAATAGCATAATTGACCTATTCCAAATACCAAAGTCAAATTTCGAGCTCGAGATCGAAATGTCAACCTAGGGTTAGGTTTTTAACTTCAAATTGCTTATTTTCAGTAAAATAACACAAATCAACCTAGGGACGTCTGAAATCAATTTCGGGCATATGCCCAAGCCCGAAATCACGATAAGCTATCGAAGAAATACAAATTCCATTCTGAGGTTGTTTTCACAAAAGTCAGTTTTGTCTACATTACTAACTTAGGCTTCTAAGTTAAGAATCAAAGGGTCCAAATCAACTTGAAGGCTTCCGGAATGAAACTAACCAACCCCACAAGTCATAAAACCATAAAAACTTTTGTGTGAATCATCAAAAGGGGACATGTCACAATTAAACAAGATTGAGTTGTTACATTCTACTCCTCTAAAACAATTGTCCGTCTTCAAATACGTGTAAGGACATACATGAAGCGATGAACAGACGAGGATATCGACTCTGTATGTCGTGCTCGATCTCCACGAAGCTATTGAAGCTATGTTCTTTGATCTCAACTTCTGGACCTATCTGTCTAAGATCACCATAATACTTTCAGAGAATAGAAACATGGAAAACCGGAAGAATCACAGATAAACCAGGTGGCAATGCAAGCTTGTAGGCCACATTACTAATCCTCTCAAAGATCGCTAACCAGCCATGAATGCCTCATCACACCCTTCATGGGTGAAACCCGGAGCAAGACTCGCTCTCCAGCCATGAATGCCACATCACGAACCTTCCTATCATCATAACTATTCTGTATAGATTGGGTTATACGAAGCAGATCCTAGTTCATCTTCACCTTCTCAAAGGTATCTCAAAACCAATCTATTCCCAATAACTTAGTGAAGCGTGGCTAAAATACATAGTTTTAAGCATTATATACCTTACATTTTATGTACTTTTGTGATAAAAATACACGTTATATGTGCATAATGGAGTCTATTTCATGTGTAGGTTAATTGGAGATGGAAACCGAGCTAAACGGGTGCATAAACATAAAAAATACGCTAAAGAGTCGAAAAGGAGTGACCCGGGCAATACCCGGGCATTTGGCCCCTAAAGTCAGACATGCCCAGGCGTTTGGCCCTTAAGGACAGGGTGACCCTGGCGTTAGACCCCTGACGCCAGGCCTGCCCAAGCGTTAAGAGGGCGTTTGGCGCTTAATGCCTGCGTGCCTAGTCCAGTCAACTCCGTGTTTTAAAGGTTTTTAAGTGTTTCCCGGTTGAAATAGAAGTCTCCTACACGTTTAGGGTTTATCCCAAACGTATAAATAAACCCAATAACAAAACTTTGAGAAGAGGATCCCATTTTTGGAGAGAATATACACACAAGATCATTGAAGAAGCAAAGGATTATCAGTTTTCTTCATCTTAATCTAGTATTTTCCATTGATGCAAAGACTTATGCAGTAGTTTAATTCTAGTATGAGTGGCTAAACACCCATTGTTCTGGGGTTGTGATTTAGCCATGAATATTGTTGTTCGATATTACCTTAACCTTGCTTTTAATTCGCTCAATGTATGGTTGTTTATTCAATTTTGCGTTTAATTTCTTAATTGTTTGGCCAGCAATTAGGTTCTATATACTATCTATGTTATGCTTGGGAAAGCCGTATATAGAATAGAGAAGAATTGAAGAGGGTACGATCTTAACCCTTCAAGGGAGTGGATTTGTGGTTAGGATAAGAATATACCTAGTCACCGTGCTTAATTAAACATCGTAATCTTAGTGCGTTCTAATAGATTAATTTCATAGGAATATAGGAGTTAATCTATTACGAATAGGCGAGTAGTACTTCAGGAGAAGGCTACGAGAGCAATTATCGATTAATTAGCAACAATGAGTGTATTATATGAAAGGGAGAGTTAATTAGAATGCAATATGAATGGTGAATTGATCACAACCCTGGAATATTTGTCTCTATTGAATACACAACAATATTCTCGTTACTTGATAATTAGCTCATATAATCATAGCATAAATTAGTTATATTCTTGGATTTTTTTTGGCTCGGTTAAATAGCAACGCAAGTCCCTGTGGGTTCGACATTCGATTTAATATTATATTACTTGCTACGACCACGTATACTTGCGTGTGCTGTTTGGGATGAACAAGTCTAACGTCACGTGATTTTTGCTGTAATCTCAAGAACTTTGAGTGAATGCGTAGGGTCAGAAGCCAGGATAGGCTTGACGGTTTTGACCCCGAACCTGAGAGATCATTTCAAAGGAGATTGCGAGAAGACAGAGATACAGACAATCATCAGGACTTCATCCGATTTTCTGTGAACATGGTAGATGAACAACACATGGCGGTTCAGGAGGTGGCAATGCTAAGCATTGCTAATGTCACTTCCAGCATCATGAAGCCCAGAATCACTGGGCGCTTTGAGCTGAAACAAAGCATGATCCAACTATTGCATGCAAACGCGCAATTTTTGGGTCTTCCACACGAGGATCCACAACAGCACATTTTGAACTTCTTGGATATTAGTGATACTTATATCACTAACGGGGTCACGCTAGATTATGTGAGCCTCACGCTTTTCCCAAACTCTATATTGGGTGAAGCAAAGCGATGGCTAAAGGCAGAACCAGCTAATTCCATCACAACATGGAACGATCTGGCTAGAAAATTTCTGGCAAGGTTTTTCCCTCCAGGAAAGACCGCAAAGATCAGGAGTGGGAAAGGTTCCACGGGCTACTCAGAGACTGTTCTCATCACAATAAGACAAACGAGGTGTTAGTACACACTTTCATTGAAGGGCTCCATCCGCAAACAAAAATTATGGTAGATGCAGCAGCTGGAGGTCAGGTGTTGGAGAAGAATTATGATGAAATATTTGCACTACTGAATAAATTCTCCAAAAGCAATCCAGACTCGCAAGGTGAGATGGGGAGAAATATGGTTCAGAAATCACCAGGGGTTCTTGAACTAGAAGTGGTTTCAGCATTGTCAGCCCAGATTTCCACATTGACTAACCAAGTCAATCAGATGAACCTGATCATTAACAAGCAACAATCTCAACCAGTGCAGCAGACCCAACCAGTGCAACAGATTCAGGTATTTTGTTAAGTCTGTGGAGAGAGTCATTCAAGGGAGTTATGCCCAGTTAATCCAGAGTCTTTCTGCTTTGTGGGTAATGCTAATAGGGGATAAGCAAATCAATATGGAAACACCTATAACCCCAACTGGAGAAACCACACAAACTTTTCTTGGGGTGGAAATCAGAGCACTCAACATTATTACAAGCATCCAGCAGCTCAACAGCAGTACAAACCACCTCAGGTTGAACCATCAGCAAGCCTTGAGGATATTATGCAGAGAATGATGAATGACCAACTTGCTTTCAGTCAGAAAATAATGGATGATCACCAAGCCGAGACTGTATCCATGAGAAACTTAGAACGTCAAGTGGGGCAACTCCCCAGTTCTCAAAATACCCGACCAACGAGGGCTCTACCAAGTGACACTGAAGCTAATCCTAAAGCACATGGTAATGCTATATCATTGAGAAATGGCAAGCAATTGGAGACAGTCCAGCCCAGTCAGAGAAAGCATGTAAATGTTGATGAGAGAACAACTACTATTGAAACAACTTCAGACAACCCGAAAGAATTAGATAAGCCTGCAAAGGAGGCGAGTGCTGAGAAACCTCCACCATTTTTTGCAAGGCCACCCCCCCCATTCCCTCAAAGGCTGCAAAAGGTGAAAGATAATGCATCATACAAAAAGTCCCTTGAACTCTTGAGCAGGTACAAATCAATATTCCACTGGTAGACATTCTGCATGAGGTACCCAAATATGCTAAGTATATCAAGGACATTGTGGCAAATAAACAAAGGCTGACTGAGTTCGAAACTGTGGCACTCACTGAGGAAGTTAGCTCAAGAATTCAAAGCAAGCTACCTCAGAAATTAAAAGATCCGGGTAGCTTTACTATCCAAATCTCAATTTGTAAGCATCCAGTCGGGCGAGCTCTATGCGATCTTGGGGCAAGTATTAATATTACGCAACTATATGTGTTCAAGCAGTTGGGATTGGGTGAACCACACCCAACAACAGTGATTTTACAATTGGCAGACCGCTCCCTAGCCCATCCTGAGGGAGTAATTGAAGATGTGCTGGTTCAGGTGGGATCATTCATATTCCCAGCTGATTTCATTATCTTGGACTATGAGCCTGATTTGGAAGTCACATTTATTTTGGGGTGTCCATTCCTAGCTACAGGCCGAGCTATTATCGATGTGTGTGAAGGGAAGATGACAATGCACGTTGGTGATTGAGTGGAGGTGTTTAATGTTTATAATGCACTCAAGTTACCTGCCCACTATGAAGAGCTATCCATGATTTCTTGTAGTGGAAAACAAATCGGAGTCCATGGTTCCCTACATGAATCTTATTGACCCTCTTGAGCGGGTGTTTGTTGGGGATGCAGGAAACTGTGAGGATGAAACAAGGGAAGATATTGAGAAAATTCTTGAGGTGTCCTGCAATTACCTCCACAAGCTAGGAAAATTTGAAGAGTTGAATAAGCCTGTTACTCTAACCCTCCCTAAGCCATCTATTGTAGAGTCTCCAAAGCTTGAACTCAAACCTCTTCCAGCACATTTACGCTATTCCTATATGGGGAACTATGAAACATTTCCCGTGATCATCTCATCCAGCCTGACCAATACACAAGAACATAAATTGCTTAGGGTACTTCGTGAGCACAAAATGGCAATTGGGTAGACCATCGCAGATATTAAAGGTATCAGTCCATCGTTTTGCATGCATAAAATATTTTTGGAAGACGGTTCGCAAAGGAGGCTGAATCCCATTATGAAAGAAGTAGTGAAGAAAGAAGTCATAAAATTGCTGGATGTAGGCATCATCTTTCCTATTTTTGACAGCAACTGGGTGAGCCCAATTCAATGTGTACCCAAAAAGGGATGAATGACCGTGATTGAGAATGAGAAAAATGAGCTAATTCCTACCCGCGCTATCACGGGTTGGAGAGTTTGCATAGATTATCGAAAGCTCAACAAAGCAACCCGCAAGGATCATTTTCCACTCCCATTCATTGATCAAATGCTGGACATGCTAGCAGGGCATGAATATTATGTCTTTCTGGATGGGTATTCAGGTTACAATTAAATTTTCATATGCCTAGAGGATCAGGAGAAGACCACCTTTACTTGCCTTTATGGAACCTTGGCCTTCATAATGCCATTTGGTCTTTGCAATGCATCAGCCACCTTCCAGAGATGTATGATGGCGATTTTCACCGACATGGTAGAAAAATTCGTAGAAGTGTTTATGGATGACTTCTCAGTCTTTGGGGCATCTTATGATGACTGTTTGAAAAACTTGAGCATGGTGTTGGCCTGTTGTGAAGAAACGAATCTCGTGTTAAATTGGGAGAAGTGTCACTTCATGGTGCAGGAAGGCATTGTCTTGGGTCATAGAACATCTAAAAGTTGCATCGAAGTTGATAAGGAAAAAGTGGAGGCAGTTGAGAAACTACCTCCACCAAATTCAGTGAAGGTTGTCCGGAGTTTCTTGGGACACGCAGGATTTTATAGGCGCTTTATTAAAGATTTCTCTAAAATTGCTACTCCATTGTGCAGGTTGCTGGAAAAAGATATCATGTTTTATTTTGATGCACCCTGCCTGAAGGCATTTGAGGAACTCAAGAAGATATTGGTAACTGCCCCCATAATTGTTGCACCTGATTGGTCACTACCATTTGAACTTATGTGTGATGCAAGTGACCATGCAATTGGGGCAGTGCTAGGCCAAAGGAAAGACAAGGTGTTTTATTCCATCTACTATGCGAGTAAGACCCTCGATGATGCACAACAGAATTACACCACCACTGAAAAGGAGCTGTTAGTTGTGGTGTGGGCCTTTGAAAATTTCCGGTCATACTTGGTGGGCACGAAAGTTATTGTCCACACAGATCACGCAACAATCAGGTATTTATTTACAAAAAAAGAGTCTAAAGCTAGATTAATGCACTAGGTTTTATTGTTGCAGGAATTTAATGTCGAAATAAGAGACCGAACGGGCACTGATAACCAAGTAGTTGACCACCTGTCAAGGCTGGAAAATCATGATCATGTTGAGGAGGGTGGAGATATTAAAGAAGTCTTTCCTGATGAGAATCTTTTTGCTATAACCCAAGACCCTCCTCCGTGGTATGCCGATTATGTGAATTATTTGGTGAGTAGGGTACTTCCCCCGGAAATAAAATCTGAAGCAAGGAAAAGGTTCTTACGCGATGTGAAATTTTACTACTGGGATGAGCCCTACCTGTACAAATAATGTGGTGATCAGCTAATGAGGAAACACATTCCTGATGTAGAAGTGGAACAGGTGTTGTACGATTGCCATGCATCACCATATGGAGGTCATCATGGTGGCGATCAAACGGCAACAAAAGTGCTACAATCTGGGTTCTTTTGGCCAACACTATTCTACATCGTGCCGCGACGTTAAATCAGGTGCTTCATAGGAGGCAACCTATTGACTTTTTGTAATCGTCGTCCCACGACATTAACTAAGGCTCTTATTGGGAGGCAACCCAATATATGTACTAACGAGCTTCCGAGTGCACTAAAGTGAAAGGAGCAGTGTTCGTGCATGATGGAAGGCGAGACGAAGGCCTGGGGGTACTTGGCGTTTCAACCCTAACGCCTGGCTAACGCTAGGGTAGGATGGGCATTTCAGCTCTAACGCCAGGGTAGGATGGGCGTTTCAGCTCTAACGCCTGGCTAACGCCAGGGTAGGCTGGGCATTTGGGATCCAACACATGGCTAACGCTAGGGGGTCCGAAATTTAAGACTAAAACGCACGCCTAACGCCAAGTAAGTATATTCTTCTAATTTTTTCATCTCCCATCTCCCTCTCAAGCAAGAGTTGCTCCCAAGAACATAAACAACTTACACAAACAACGAATTTCTCTCACACTCACACTACAACACATAGATCACTCCCACATAAACTCTACACCCACAACACGCACATCTGCACAGCCACAACACCCACAAGTCTGCACAGGTTCAATTTTGGGGCTCACCTCATCAAATTAACACTCATCAATTGTTGAGGTATGATTTTATCCCTATTCTCTGTAAATTCCACTTGGGTGTTACAATTATATATGGTGTAACCATGATTCACGGTGGTTCCTTATGGGATTATGAGTTTCATGATCATATCGTATGATATTTTGCATCCCAATTCCCCGAAACCCTCTAGGAATGGGCTGCATTTGTCAAACTAAGTGGTATTATGGAACCCCACCTAGATGTGGGTACATGAGGCAATCCCTCAATTCCATAAGAGCTCTCATGGCATTGTGCACGCGAAGTGCTCGATATCATGCCTCAATGGAAATACATATCCCATTTGGAGCTCGAGTCTCTGGGAAACACCCCACTAGTATCGTGCATTGTAAATTCCATGAAATGTTAAGTGTGAAGAGGCTCACAAGAAATCCTTTGGGTCAATTATTCATTAACGTACCAAGGTGAAGTTTGAGTAACCTTTGGAAAGCTTTTGTACACACTTTGTGACACCCACTAACTACTGATCATATGTGCAGGAAAAACAATGCTACCCAGAAGATCTACTGGCAAGGGGAAGGCCACATCATCGGCCCCAGCTTAAAGCAAAGCAAAACCCCCACAACACCAAAATAAAATAAAATGGGGAGATGCTACTTCCAGTATGACTTGTGAGGAAGCAGTAGCTGCTATGAGACAGCGACCCACTGGTGAAAGGGAATATGGTCTCAACAGCATACCAGTGCAATCCAGGAAATGGTATGCACGCTGCAAACCCAAGCATGTTCACCCTGAAGGGGCCATTAAAGAAGGGAGTCTAAGATCAAAATTCCCAGCGATTTGGCGGAGGATCCATGAGTTGCGGTTGGGATATATGTTTAGACACAATGGTGACATCAACCTCAACTTAGTCCGAGAATTCCATGCAGGGTTTGACCCTAAGGAAAAGAATGGGTTGGTGCCAATTCGTGGGCACTTGGTAGATTTTTCGGCCAAGGCCATTTGTGACTTCCTAGGTGCACCAAATGTTCCGGTGGAGCCTCTAGAGCAATTCATCCGCCAGCCCAACTATGAGAGGTGAGGCACACACTTTGTGGGGTTTCTTCCACAGCTGCTTGGATTCGGGATAGAGCCACAAATTTCCATAAAAGATTTCCAAAGAAAAAAATGAAGCATGAGACCCAAGTGTGGCTTAAAGTTATTAATTCACGGATACTACCATGTAACCATGACACCTTAATCAGCCGAGAGAGAATTTATGTGTTGTACTTCCCCATGACGGGGCAAAGGGTAAATGTGGGTCAGCTGATGTGCTATCAAATGGGGTTGGTGCGTTCGAGCAATAGAATTGATCGAATACCATTCCCAAACTTCATAACTCAGTTCCTGCTAAATGAGAATGTAGCGGTTGAGCCCAACTTTTACCATACCATTGATCAATTCCAATGAGAGATTGACATCTCTGGACTAAGACTGAAGGAAGAGACCTCTATGACCAATGCAGAACGCAATGTGCGGGATGACAGCTTCATGGCCCATCTTTATGGGATGATGGATTTGCAGTTGCGAATAGGAGGTCGGCCAGCGTCAGTTGATGAGAGAGTTTAATTGGATCAAAGGTACCCGCTAAATGCTCATGCGCTGCAGATGATTGGATCGGGTGAGGGATACATGCTCCCTGATGATGAGGATATCAACACTCCTGACGACTCTGATGTAGAACCAATGCGCTCGGATGAGGAAGATGATGACGAAGATGAGCATGAGGAGGATTGGAGACAGTCAGATGATGACGACGCTGAATGATCAGCGAGTTTCTTTTACCTTGATTATATTACTGATTTTGTATCTATATAATGCACTAGGGACAGTGCATGGATTAAGTGTGGGGGTGTGTGTGTTGTATTTTGTTGTACTTACGAAGTGTGGACTTGTTGTACTATATGTGGGTTTGTAATGTTGTAGTTGTATTCATGATAAAGTAAATGATCTTTCTGTTAAGTCTTTTATACTTTTCCCGACGATGGACCTCTTAGACAACTCTCTTGAGGGAAATGACTCTAAACAAAATACCAAAAAAAAGATTTTTTTTAGGTAGTGTAGTAATTCCCCCTTGGTCTTTCTTTAGACCACGGTTCTTTTCCAAGGGTGTAACTTGAACCGGGTAATTTAAATTAAGTTTAATTTGTTTGTTTTTAGAGTAGTTAGGAAGAAACTGAGTAAATTAGAGATACCCCATGACATGTTTGATGCCGGCATATTAGGTTATTAATACATTGTGCCTTCCCTTATATTTGGTTTGACATATGATGTCTGAGTAAAAATAAATAGCCTATTTTGTGATGCCTTAGCTCAGTTGTTTGACTTGTATGCTACATAGTGTAATATTGCTTAATTCTCTCAATTTTGTGTGCTTGCTTGACTTGAGAGTTGGATAAAACCGTTGTGATTGAGTCATGTGCAATTTGTGAGTGAGGTTTAGTGATTTTCTATGCTATCTTGTGTAGTCTAGAACTTGCCCCGTGTGTTAATCGAAGCGAAATTGTAGGCTATGCTAGTCTAGGAGATGAAGTCATTTTCTTGCTTGATCATGGATGTGCTTGTCACATAAGAATTAAAAAATTTCATTGCTAGCCACTTTGAGCCGTTTGACCTTTTCTTTGGCACCAACGTTAGAAGCCGTACCCCTATTTTGTTCTTAAATTGAGATATTTGCACCTTTTCCTCCTAAGACACTTAGTCGCTAAAAGAAGTAAGGTGAGATACTGGGGAGTAACTTTGGAGTGGAGCCATGGAAAGGCCTGTTAGTGCCCTAAGAATTGTATTCAAAAGTCACTAGCCAATGAACTTTCATGTATGGAGTGTGTGTAGGAAAGAAAGAAAAAAAAATAATAGTAAAAGTATTTACGAAAATATACACACCTCCAATTTTTATTAATTTGTGCTAGTGAAAATATATAAGTTCTTAATTGAAAAAGGGCTATGTTGAATATGAATTGTGGCAAGTGAATTGGTTGAGAAAAATATGTGTTGATTTGTGAAGGTAGTGGGTTAAAGTGCTTAGGAGGGTTAGTCACTATTCCCAAATATTTCCTACACGTCCCTTAGCCTACATTACAACCTTAAAAGTCCTAACTGATCCTAGATTTGGCTAACTTGAATTAGTGGAGATCTACACTAAGGGCAAGCTTATGGTACGGCCACGTGATGCATATGAATTCTTTGTGAGAGTGAGGGAATCTGTTCAATTGTCTGATGTCCTTAAATAATGTTCGAAAGCATATTTGAATGTGTGGACTAGATATATTCACTCTCTTGTTGTTGGTGAGGGCACATGATCTCATGAACGATTGGTAATATTGTAATTTTCTTGTTGGGTAGGTGCGTGAATTGAGAGGGCTTAGTGGTTGCAAGTCGACTCTTGAGGTTGGGTGGTTGCAACTAGGTTGATGGTATGATTAATTGAATTGTTATACTTTGGCATGTTTAAAGAAGGGAAAGAATGTGAAATTTGTATGTTCTTACTTTATTGCCGGTATCGATCATAGTTAAGGGGTAATGTGTGATTGAAAAGTAAAATACTCCTTTGTTAATGAAATGTGTACGTGTTGAAGGATATTGCTCGAGGATGAGCAAGAGTCTAAGTGTGGGGTGTTGATGCGTGGCTAGAATTCATAGTTTTAAGCATTATATACCTTACATTTTATGTGCTTTTGTGATAAAAATACACGTTATATGTGCATAATGGAGTCTATTTCATGTGTAGGTGAATTGGAGATGGAAACCGAGCTAAATGGGTGAATAAACATCGAAAATACGCTCAAGAGTCGAAAAGGAGTGACCCGGCCAATACCTGGGCGTTTGGCCCCTAAAGACAGACATGCCCAGGCGTTAAGGGGGATTTTGGCCCTTAAGGCAAGGGTGACCCCGGCGTTAGCCAGGCGTTAGACCCCTAACGCTAAGCCTGCCCAGGCATTAATGGGGCGTTTGGCGCTTAACGCCTGTGTGCCTGGTCTAGTCAACTCCGAGTTTTAAAGGTTTTTAAGTGTTTCCCGGTTGGATTAGAAGTCTCCTACACGTTTAGATTTTATACCAAACGTATAAATAGACCCAATAACACAACTTTAAGAAGAGGATGCCATTTTTGGAGAGAATATACACACAAAATCATTGAAGAAGCAAAGGACTATCAATTTTCTTCATCTTAATCTAGTATTTTCCATTGATGAAAAGACTTATGCAATTTTTTAATTCTTGTATGAGTGTCTAAACACCCATTGTTCTGGGGTTGTGATTTAGCCATGAATATTGTTATTCGATATTAACTTAACCTTGCTTTTAATTCGCTCAATGTATGGTTGTTTCTTCAATTCTGCGTTTAATTGCTTAATTGTTTGGCTAGAAATTAGGTTCTATATACTATCTATGTTATGCTTGGGAAAGTCGTATATATATTAGAGAAGAATTGAAGAGAACGCGATCTTAACCCTTCAGGGGAGCGGATTTGTGGTTAGGATAGGAATATACCTAGTCACCGTGCTTAATTAAACATCGTAATCTTAGTGCGTTCTAATAGATTAATTTCATAGGAATATAGGCGTTAATCTATTGAGAATAGGCGAGTAGTACTTCGGGAGAAGGCTACGAGAGCAATTATCGATTAATTAGCAACCATGAGTGAATAATATGAAAGGGAGAGTTTATTAGAATGCAATATGAATGGTGAATTGATCACAACCCTGGAATATTTGTCTCTATTGAATACACAACAATATTCTCGTTACTTGATAATTAGTTCATATAATCATAGCATAAATTAGTTATATTTTTGGATTTTTTTGGCTCGATTAAATAGCAATTAGAGTGATTCAATAAGTAGTTTATGTAAGTCCCTGTGGGTTTGACATTCGATTTAACATTAGATTACTTGCTACAACCACGTACACTTGCGTGTGCGGTTTGGGATCAACACTTAGCCTCTCCCGCCTCAAACCAACCAGCTAAAGAAGGACTGTGTATACCATATAGCGCCTCATAATAGCCTTCTGAATACTCAGTTGGTAGCTCTTGTTGTATGCAAAATATGCAAGATGAAAGATCTAAATATCTTAATGGTGCGCTCGGACTGTACATATGTTTGGTGTGAAATATTGTGCTCAAATGAACCTGTGTGCCTAACTCACACTGCACAACTCTCTAGAAACATGATGTGAACTCAAAGGAGTTTATAAACTGCGAGCATTTAGAAGAGATATAATGTTGTCCTGGTAGTAAAGTAAGGGTGTAATTGTGATAAATGATAATAGGATGATGTTTAGGCCTCCGATTGAGTAATGATTTAAAGAGAAGAGATTTTATGAATTGCAAGATGAATCATATTGGTTTCATGCCCTAAAACCAAGGGACGAGACCGGCACCTAACAGAATGATTCCGGTCAAGCGGACCTGGATTGCCTTTCCTACCCAATTTGTTACCCCGTGCACAATATACAAATTTAATATGAATTTACAACCAAATTTCCATTTTTCCTATTTTAAAACTTCAACATTTTATAATCCCAAAATATACAAGCTAAGCACAACATTTCCGACACGGAACCAAGATTACGAATAATTACAACTACTACCAAAATACATACAACCCACACAGTGTCTATGGAGCCTCTAAGAGTACTAGGAGTTCACACAATACTTGCCGGCAACAAGGCCCCGGCTATACCTCAAAGACATAAATATACAAAAGAGATGATATAGGCTACCCACGGCCCCGAGAGGAAATGGGGCTCACCAGGACTACTAGAGAGATGGAGAGGAGGCACCACTAACAGGGAGTCATATACGGTATGCCATCAACACATAGCTCAATTAGTTTATCCCTGTTTCCTTTCAATTATTTACTACACAACTTTTAGCACTTGGATACATGGAACACTTTGTTTCATTATCATTTCTTTCATTTTGCAGCACATCGTCTCATACCGATGTATTCAACATTTAATGAGCTTCGCACATGATAGAATAAGCACAAATAATCACCTTTTCGCAAGCTCATATAACATGGTAATCGACTAAGAAATTCAAAGAACAAAGTCTTACACCTCGACACAATAGGGCAATCAATTCACATATGCTCAAGCAAGAATTTCATACTGAGTTCTCGGACACCAACTAAATGACTCTATAAGGATTAAAGTTATCCATACATACCTTGAATCGGAAGTCCCTTTTTAATTTTCTACCACAATTCACTGGACCTTCTAGCACCTTCAATCTAGTTCACAATGTGGCATAATTTAACTTAGAATTATGAATAATGATCATGTCTTGAACTCACTTGAGCATTCTATCAAACACTAGGTGTTCCTTTTAGATTAAATGGCCTCTTTTCATAGTGAAAGATTACTGTAACCCATTTCCTTTTACTAGATTATTAATAGTTGGTTACATGCATGCAAGACTCCTACCCCCATCTTCATGAACTCACCTAACCATGTTTTATTTTAACAAAATATGGAAATTAAGGTTGTTGGGGTGGAAGCTTACCTCTTGTAGTGAAGAAAATGGTGTCCTACTTGATCAATCCCAGGCCTGAGTAGTGATGGAGGAACAAATTTGATGAAGCTGGACTCTCTGTCTGTAGAATGCACTCTCTTCTCACTCTAATTTATCAGAAAATAAGCTTAAAATGAAAGGGGTAAGTGCTTTAATGGACTGGGATTCGGGTATAAAATTAGAAATTTAACAATCGAGAAGCAGAAATACGGTTAGGAATGCGATCGCATTCCTGCTATGCGGTCCGCATTCCTGTCGCATAAATGGCCCTTAAATTGGCAAGAAAGAGAAATAGACTGCGTAGGTATCCGACCACTATGCGGTCCGCATACCTGTTATGCGATCGCATAGTGTGTCGCATAACTCCTTACGCAAAAGTCAAGGTGCAAGAATGCGATAACTATGCGGCCCCCATTCGTGAAATACGATCGCATTCTAAGCCGCGTAGCTTTCCTCAAAATGATCGGCAAACTATCCTGGTATGCGACCACTATGCAGTCCGCATACCTGATTTGCGATCGCATATTGGACCGCATACCTGCACAAATCTAGAAAATTTTATCTTTTAAGTCTGAGGGTACTTTTTACTTCACAAGGGCCCATTTTAAGAATTTCTACAGTTATAACAACACGGGGACCTATTTGGGCATTATTGTTTTTGCCATGAAATCTTACGGGTCTTTACATTCTCCCCCACTTAAAATCATTCGTCCTCGAATGAGGATCGGGGCATCACTAGAGTAGGAAAAACACAAAATAAGCCAACCCCCAAATTTTAACTAACTCCGATATTTCCTGAAAATTTTGCCAGATTTTCCATTGTAACTAGGACTATCTACCTATCAGAGAGCCCCCGAAATACAAGTTTAACCAATTCCACACATTACCAGTTACTTTATCAACTTGAACATAATTTGGTTGTTTAAACAAGCTACAAGTAATTCAATTACTTCCACAACCCTCACATAGTTCGGTTAACTAATTCAACTATTACAATGAGTTGCACAGCTATTACAATGAGTTGCACATAATTCAGCTATTCACAACAACATATACATTTATGGAACAAAGTTTGAGAAGTCACAATCGTAGGGTAATTAGGGGAGTGGAGTGTTCTTGCACAAATTTAACACAATATATACTTGCTTAGGAATGACAACTTTCGAAACCACTACCGGACTTATTCAAACAAGTGGGGATATTTCTCTTTCATTTCATTTTCCGCTTCCCATGTGGCTTCTTCGACTTGTTGTCTCCGCCATAATACTTTAACAGAAGCAATCTATTTGTTCCTCAATCTACGGATATGCCTAACAAGAACCACAACTGGAACCTCTTCATATGACAATCGTTCATTAATTTGAACCGTCTCAACCGGCACAATGGCGGATGGATCCCCAATCACCTTCTTTAACATGGACACATGAAACACTGGGTGTACTAATGACATCTCAGGGGGTAATTCTAGCCTATAAGCCACTTGTCCTATCCTTTGAGCGATCTGGTACGGCCCGACATACATAGGGATCAATTTCCCTTTCTTCCCAAACCGCATTACTCCTTTCACGGGGGACACTTTCAAGAATACCCAATCATCTACTTGAAACTCCAAATCTATTCGACGAACGTCCGCATAGTATTTCTGATGACTCTGGGCAGTCTTCATCCTTTTGTGAATGACTTTAACTTTTTCCATAGCTTGGTGCACAAGATCCGATCCTAGCAGTTCCGCCTCGCCAACCTCGAACCATCAAATAGGAGACCTACACTTCCTTCCGTATAATGCCTCAAATGGGGCCATCTGAACACTAGCATGGAAACTGTTATTATAAGCAAATTCGATAAGCGGCAAGTGATCATCCCAGCTACCCTTGAAATCTAATACACAAGCCTGTAACATATCTTCAAGCATCTGAATAGTCCACTCTGCCTGCCCATCAGTCTGTGGGTGGAATGCTGTGCTGAGATTTACCTGCGTACCCAAAACTTGTTGAAATTTCTTCCAAAAGTTAGCAGTGAACTAGGCCCCTCGATCCAAGATAAAAGATACTGGAATTCCATGGAGCCTGACTATTTCTTTGATATATAACTGAGCGTACTGTTCTGCAGTATCGGTGGACTTGACTGGCAAGAAATACGCCGACTTCATGAGCCGATCCACTATTAACCAAACTGAGTCGAACCTACGTGGAGTGCGAGGTAACCCAACCACAAAGTCCATATTGATCATTTCCCATTTCCATATTGGTATTTCCATAAGTTGTGTCAAAACACCGGGCCTCTAATGCTCGGCCTTCACTTGCTGACAATTCGGATACCTAGCCACAAAGTCTGCCACACCCTTCTTTATACCATTACACCAATAAATCTCCTTGAGATCATGATACATCTTCGCTGAACCTGGGTGTATTGAATACCTGGAATTGTGAGCCTCTGCCATTACCCTTTCCCGAAGATCATCCCTGTCCGGAACACATAGTCTCCCGTGGCACCGCAAAACACCGTCATCATTGCTGAGTGAAAATGCTATAGTCTTATGATTCAGAATTTCCTCTCTCAAGTGTACCAATGTTGGATCTCTGAATTGCTTTTCCTTGATTTCCGTTACAAGTTAAGATTCTGCTCCATTACGCACCACGACATCCCCTTCGTCCGAGGTCGAAAGACAGACCCCTAGACTAGCGAACTGATAAACCTCTCGAGCCAAAGGCCTCTGAACTGCTTCCAAATGAGCCAAGCTACCCATGGATTTCTGACTAAGAGCGCCGGCTACCACATTCGCCTTTCCTATATGGTACAAAATATTCATATCATAATCCTTGAGCAATTCTAACCACCTCTGTTGCCTCAAACTCAACTCATTTTGTTTGAATAAATATTGAAGACTTTTGTGGTCTGTGAAAACGTCCACATGGACCCCATAAAGATAATGCCGCAAGATCTTTAATGCAAATGCTATAACCTTCCCGCACTGCATTAGCACACACCTCAAACCAACCCTTGAAGCATCAAAATAAACCACAAATCCCTTTGTACCCTCTGACAAGGTCAACACCGACGCCGTAGTCAATCTCAATTTCAATTCGTGAAAACTCTTTTCACAAGCATCGGACCACTAGAACTTAATCGCCTTTTGCATCAGCTTAGTCAATGGGGAGGTGAGGGTAGAGAATCCCTCCACGAACCTCCGATAATATCCAGCCAAACCCAAGAAACTGCCAATCTCTGTCAGGGTCGTTGGCCTAGGTCAATACTTTACCGCTACAATCTATTGCTGATCAACCTGAATCCCTTCCCTAGAAACAACATGGCCCAAGAAGGTGACTGATTATAGCAAAAACTTACATTTTGAAAATTGTGCATACAACTGGTGTTGATGAAGAGTCTGCAGAACTGCCCTGAGGTGATTAGCATGATCTTCTTGACTTCCCGAATAAACAAGGATAGCATCAATGAAGACAATCACAAAGGAGTCAAGAACAGATTTGAGAACCCGATTCATAAGATCCATAAAAGCTGCTGGGGCGTTGGTTATCCAAAAAGACATTACCAGAAATTTGAAGTTCCCATATCGAGTCTTGAAGGCAGTCTTATGAATATCCTGCTCCCTGATCTTTAACTAGTGATACCCGGACCGCAAATCAATATTTGAGAAGAACCTAGCACCTTGCATTTAGTAGAACAAATCATCTATATGAGGCAATGGGTATTTGTTTTTGATGGTGCCTTTGTTGAGCTACCGATAGTCAATACACATCTGAAGCGATCCGTCTTTCTTTCTGACAAAATGAACCGGTGTGCCCCAAGGTGACACACTTGGCCGAATGAAACCTTTTTCTAATAGATATTTCAATTTCTCTATTAACTCCCTCATCTCTCTATCTGGTGGAATCCTAGGAAGCTCATCCGGGAGTACTTCAAGAAATTCATTCACAACAGGCATAGATTCGGGAGCATGCACCTCTAAAGTGGTGTATGCAACTCGAACCAAATAGTAGATGCACCCTTTTCTGATCATCTTAGAGGCCTTAAGGTATGAAATAAATCTACCTCTTGGCACAACATTAATCCCCTCCCACTCGATAACTGATTCATTAGGAAACTCGAACCTCATAATTCTGGTTCGGCAGTCGAGTTTAGAAAAGCACGAATAGAGCCAATGCATCCCCAAAATTACACCAAAATCTACCATTTCTAACTCAATAGGATCGGACGTGGTATCCTGACCACGCACCGTGACCACACAATTCCTATAGACTCGCACAACCGAAATAGAATCACCAACCAGAGTTGACACAGAGAACGACTCGTGAAGCTGTTCGGGTTCTATACCAAAACTTGAAGAACTAAATTGAGTAACATATGACAAATAAGACCGGGGATCAATAATAGCATAACTATCATGTAACTGAACAATCAGAATACCTGTGACAACATTTGGAGAAGTCTCCGCACTTTGGCGACCGCTCAAAGCATAGAATCGACTGGGTCCCCCTCGGCCCCGGGCTCCACCTCTAGTTGCACCGCGCTTTGTTGGAGTTGGAGGGCATGCTGAAGATGTAGCGGCTGAAGAACTGGGTGGCCGAGTAGTGCCTCTACCAGTGCCCAGACGGAGTGCACGACAGTCCCGCTGAACGTGGCTTCTCACTCCACACCAATATCATACTGGTATGTCCAAGTATCAGGGCTCAGAATGAAACCTCCCACACTTAAGGCATGGGGCCCTCCGCTGCTACTGAAACCTCCCACCTGAACGACCCGACTGATGGAACCTCCTGCTGCTTGAACCTGGTCCAACACGATCTCCCTGCTGAAAATTGTGCCCTGGTGGCAGCGCACTAGCTTAGGAGTGAGCATAGGACTGAGATGGCCCTGATGACCATATCCCAAGGACTGATCTTCTTCTTGCAACTGAGCTCCCAGGGTTTCCCGCTGACCGGGCCCTACTACCACTCTATCTCTCTCCATCCTTATCTTCAACTTCTGAGCCTCTATGGCTTGGGCAAATCCCTTGATCTTCCCATAATTCATATCCGAATGCAAGGCAACTGTAGAAGCTTCATTAACAACCAAGGGACCAAGGCCCTGAACAAACCGTCGAACTCTGGCTTCCATAGTCGGCATCACGTGGATGGCATAGTAGGACAGGTGCACGAAGTCCATGTGGTACTCCTACACACTCATGTTGCCCTACTTAAGGACCTCGAACTCTGTAGCACGGGCTGCCATAGTCTTGGCAGGCATGAAATGATCTATGAAGGCATTAACAAACTTTACTCTATGTAAAATCAAGCAATGCACATATATGAGGCAGTTAAAGAAACCCAAACAAATATTGCACAGAGATACAGAGAATCACAAATGAGGTTTTCACAGTTTCTTATTTCAATTGTACCCCTATTACGGCGCGCAACCCGATCCCACCTTACTATCATATCCCACCCTTATTTATACTCTTGCAGCGTGCAACCCGATCCCATCTCACAATCATGTTACACTCTTATTACTTCTGTTGTGGCGTGCAACCCGATCCCACCTTACAATTCTGTTGCGGCGTGCAACCCGATCCCGCCTTACATTTTTGTTGCGGCGTGCAACCGGATCCCACCTTACATTTATGTTGTAGCGTGCAACCTGACCCCACCTTACAATCACATTTCACAGCAACAACCACCAACAATTATATCACGAGGATCTTTATAATGAGGAACATAAATTCATATCAACCAATAACTATGTTAGATGAAGGCACAATGATCCTTATCAATCAGTAATTCATATATGGTGTTGCCACAATCATTTAACTCAATATAATCAATCCATATTTACTTTCATTATTTGCTACACGGCCTTTAGCATTTTGATACATTCAAGAATGTAATTAATAGCAACATCAACCAACAATTTAATCGCAGAGATTGTCATCATCAAGGATATTCATTCGTAACAACCAAGTAAGCATATGAAATCAAGGCCACAAAAATGTTTATCAAACAGTGAGTCATATACGGTATGCCATCAACACATAGCTCATTTATTTTATCCCCGTTTCCTTTCCATTATTTACTACACAACTTTTAGCACTTAGATACATTCAACACTTTGTTTCATTATCATTTATTTCATTTCGTAGCACATCCTCTCATACCGATGTATTCAGAATTTAACGAGCTTCACACATGATAGAATAAGCACAAAGAATCACCTTTTCGCAAGCTCATATAACATGGTAATCGTCTAAGAAATTCAAAGAACGAAGTCTTAGACCTCGACACAGTAGGGAAATCAACTCACATATGCTCAAGAAATAATTTCATGCCGAGTGCTCGGACACCAACAAAATGACTCTACAAGGATTAAAGTTAGCCATACATACCTTGAATCGAAATTCCCTTTTTAGTTTTCTACCACTATTCACCGGACCTTATAGCACCTTGAATATAGTATACAATGTGGTATAATTTAACTCAGAATTAGAAATAATTATATGTCTTAAACTTACTTGAGCATTCTATCAAACACGAGGTGTTCCTTTTAGATTAAATGGCCTTTTTTTTAGTGAAAGATTACTCTAACCCATTTCCTTTTACTAGATTATGACTAGTTTGTTACATGCATTAAAAAATCCTACCCCCATCTTCATGAACTCACCTAACCATGATTTATTTTAACAAAATCTTGAAATTAAGGTTGGTGGGGTGAAATCCTACCTCTTGTAGTGAAGAAAATGGTGTCCTACTTGATCAATCCCAGGCCTGAGTAGTGATGGAGGAACAAATTTGATGAAGTTGGACTCTCTCTCTCTAGAACCCACTCTCTCCTAACTCTAATTTAGAAAATAGGCTTAAAATGAAAGGGGTAAGTGTTTTACTGAACTGGGGGTCGGGTATAAAATTAGAAATTTAACAGTCCGGAAGCAGAAATGTGGTCGATCTTCTATGCAGGCCGCATTCATTCGCATAATTGCCCCTCAAATGGGCCAGAAAGAGAAGTAGACTACCCAGGTATGCGACCATTATGCGTTCTGCATACATCTTATGTGATCTCATAGTGCGTCGCATAACTCCCTACGCAAAAGTTAAGGTGCAAGAATGCGACCACTATGCGGCCCCCATTCGTGAAATGCGATCGCATTCTAGGCCGCATAACTGTCCTCAAAATGGACAGCAATCTGTCCTGGTATGCGGCCACTATGCGGTCAGCATACCTGATCTACGATCGCATAGTGGACCGCAGACCCGCGCAAATCTGGAAAGTTTTATCCTTTAAGTCCCGGGGTACTTTTTACTTCACAAGGGCTCGCTTTAAGAATTTCTACAGTTATAACAACACGAGGACCTATTTGGGCATTATTTTTTTTGCCATGAATTTTTACGAGTCTTTACAATTGTGGTGCTATGAAATACGATGAATGAAGTATAATATTGTCCCTAGGTGGATCAGGAAAATAACTCCATATGTTCCCCGATGAAACGTGAACCCTAGTGACTATATATTACATAAGAGGTTTCAAGTTACCAGTGGTAGATTATAGATCAATATTAAGGTGAATCAACATTATATGGATAAAAGTTCCAAAGTATGAGACGAGATTAGGCTGTCATTCTTTTGACGAACAGTAATGAGGAAGCAATAAGCGACTTAGATTTACACATATAGGATAAGCAGTGGGAGTCTAACCTGGAGGTTTGTGGCAGACCTCTGTAATAATAAATCGAAGTAAGTGTTATGATTTAGTAAAAGCTACTATATGTAGTAAATCCTCGTAGATAATCAAGGCTATAAAACAAGATATGGCAATTGATGTAAGTTCGACAAAGTATCGAGCAAAGAACTTCAGTACACTAATAGATTCTCGAAGGGATAACTTGTCATAGATATGTATATGCTCACAAAGTGAGGCCTAGAGATTGGCTTTTTAGCTGGAGGAAAAAGGAGGGAAGAGTGCCATAGGCGCACATTCAATGTCAGAGTCGTTAGGTTACATGAAAGAAGGTAGAAACAATTTTGAGATCAAAAGAATTTCAACCACATGTCATGGTGTGAGTAGCTAAGGGGAGGGGGGGTTGAATTCCATGGCCTTTGGATATAGTCACACGGCAGATGCCTAGATATAAAGGGCAAAATTAAAGTATTTGTAAGAAGTATAGGTTATGAGATTGATAAGCGCCTCAGTCAACAAGAGTACTTCATAAGAAGTATACATTACGATACTAATCAAAAGATGCCTAAAGGGGGGAATGATGCTACACCCCATATTTTTGTATGTGAGAGTAAATCTTAAGTCAATTGATGTAAGCTCAGAAATGAGAATGTCATTAAAAGTACATAATGTAAGTTAATCATGTTATACTGGAGGTTACAAATCTTTAAGATCATGGATAACAAGTACCAAGAGGTTTGAAAGGCTTAGAAGCTAAACCAATTGAAGAAAATAAGTTTCTTCGAATGTCCACAAGTTGAGAATGTTATTATATGCACTATTGGGGTGATACTAGGGTTCTTAACATTATAAGGAGGTTATTTTCACGACCCCAAATACTAAGCCGGCTGTGATGGCACCTATAATGGAACTAGGCTAGCCAACAATCGCATACTGATATAATATTTTCATAATATCCAAAATGGTTCCGATATTTCATAAAAGACCATAGAATTCAACAATTTCAACAAAACAATCAAAATAAATAGTGTAACTACTACCCCCAAGACATGGAGTCAACACGTCATGAGCATCTACGAATAGTACAAAATAACTCTTCTGAAATAATACATCAAGTCTCGGAACGAGCAACTAAATACAGAACAAGAAATGGGAAAAGAGATGTTGTGGACGCTGAACAGCTACGTCGAAGTCCCAACTCCGGCTCCACAAGAAGGAAGAAAACTAGCGCTCGGTACCAGCACCTGTATCTGCACATAGGGGTGCAGGGAGTAATGTGAGTATGCCAACTCAGTAGTAATGAAAATAAATCAAGCCTAAACAGTAAGAAACACATAGGATCAAATCATCAATTCACAATAAGCACAGTCTTTCTTCCCAACAGTGTATACATTAAATCAACATGCTTTAAAAAGCCAACTTCAATTAAAATCCTTTGAACAAGTGTGATTTCCAACAATTTCAGAAAAAATGACCAATGAGCTTAGTGTAAAATGAAATAAATCATAAATAGCCACTCGGTCCAAAAACATGTATCACAAACCGAGCCTCGGGCAAATCATAACTCAGAATCAGTCGCCCAGCAAGCCTCACGATCACTCAGTATCAGCCCCTCGGGTAACCTCACTATTACTCATGCCTCCTAGTCACTCGTCACTCGGCACTCGGCACTCGCACTCAGTAGGTACCTGTGCTCACTGGGGGTTTATACAGAATTCGGAGTGGCTCCTACAGCCCAAGCACTAATATCAAGCCATGTTGTGGAATATCATATCCTCACAATCAGGCCTTCAGCCCCACTCAGTCAGAAACTCTCAAAAAGTCACTCTGGCTATTAGTAAAACGGGGTACTCGACCCAAAAACATAATTTTATATCTAAAAATATTGTAAATAAGGCTGAGTTTAGAAATCAGTTAAACATAATATGGCTGACTGTAAATCATAAGTCAACACAGCGAGGAATAGTAATAAAACCCCCCAAGGGGTCTAAACAGGTCGACACAAGGCCCCAAACATGGCTTACAGCCCAAATATAACAATAGTGTGAAAACACGATTTAACATATGATTTAAAACTAAATACGCAACTCAATAGTTTCCACGGGAAGGACCAAGTCCAAATCCGCAATCAGTGCATGCCACACACTCGTCATCCAGCATGTTCGCCACTCCAAAAATAGTGAGAAAATACGAAGTCCGGGGTTTCATATCCCGTGGATAAGATTTACAGTCATTACTTACCTAAAAACGACTAAAATACTAGCCCACACTGCCCTTTCCTCTAGACTCGGCCTCCGAATCCTCCAAATCTACCAAAATCAGATTCATATCATCAATACACGGTAAAGGAACAAATCCCACTCGAAAATTATCAAATTTAACTAAAATTCACGAAATTGGCCAAATCCGACCCTCGAGTCCACGTCTCGGAATTCTATAAAAATTGCATCACAACAATCCTCATCCTTTACCGAGTCTATACATATAAAATGCATCGAAATCCGACCACAATGGCTCACTCAATTCATCAAAAGAAACTCTCAAACATTCCTGCCATTTTCCCCAATTTCCACTCTAATTCTTCAACTAAATGATAAAAATCGAGACTAAATCATGGAATTAACCCAAATATCATTGAAGAACACTTACCTCAAGAAATCCACTGAAAATCCCTTCAATTTCCACCTTCTTCCGAGTTCTCTAGTGGGTTTTTTGCAAATAAAGACTCAAACCTCGGTTTTGTACTTAAAAGAATCTGCCCAGGCATTTTATTTACTATGATCGCGGAAATACACACACGATCGCGAAGAACAAATACATGACAACTCCAGTTTATCCTACGCAATTGCATACACCTTCACGCTATCGCGAAGCATGACCATCTCGACCTCACGCGCTCCCTTCCTTCTACGCTAATGCAAACAAGGCCACACGTTCGCGAAGACCCAAAACTCCCCTCTCACGCGATGACATCCTCCATTCCGCGATCGCATAGAAAAACTTACCCGAGACCCTCGGAACCTCAACCAAACATACAAACACGTCCCATAACCTTATTCAACTTAGTCGAGCCTTCGAAACACCCAAAACAATGCTAAAGCACCAAGATTACACCGGAATCGAGCCTATGAACTTTGAGATTTCTAAATTTCGCCAAAGATGCCTAAAGCATCCAAAACACGTCCGATTGACCTGAGAGTTTGCACACACATCCAAAATGACCCTACGAATCTGTTCCAACTTCCGAGATTCCATTCCGACCTCGATATCTAATTTACCACTGCCGACCGAAACCGCCAAAAACTCAATTTCGCGAATTCAAGCGTAATTCTACTCCGGACCTCAAAACTATATTCCGAACACACTCTTAAGTCCCAAATCACCTAACAAAGCTATCCCAACCATAAAATTTACATTCTGAGGTCGTTTACCAATAAGTCAACTCCCTGTTGACTTTGACAACTATTAAGCAAATTTAAGAGTCTAACTGTCTCAGTTCTCACCACGACCACCGCGGACCCGGACCCGAACCAACCAACCCAACACATCATAATTAGGTTAACTAGAACATAACAAAGCTGAAACTGGGGAAACGGAGCAAATCTCACGGAATGACCGGCCAGGTCGTTACATCCTTCCTCTCTAAACAAACGTTCATCCTCGAACCGGTCTAGAAACATACCTTGGGTCTCAAATAAGTTAGGATACCTACTTCGCATATCCCACTCGGTCTCCCAGGTGGCATCCTCCACCGGCTGACCTCTCTACTGAACCTTCACTAAAGCTATATCCTTGGACCTCAACTTTCTGACCTCACGACCCAAAATAGCTACTGACTCTACCTCATATGACATATCACCCTCAAGCTGAACCGTGCTGAAGTCCAAAACATTAGACGGGTTACCAACATACTTCTGGAGCATCGAAACATAGAACACTGGATGAATACCCGATAAGCTGGGTGGCAAGGCAAGTCTATAAGACACCTCTCCCATCCTCTGAAGCATCTCAAAAGTCCCAATGAACCGGGGGATCAGCTTGCCCCTCTTCCCGAATCTCATAACACCCTTCATGGGTGACACCTTCAGCAACACCTTCTCTCCTCCATGAAAGACACATCCCGGACCTTCCGGTCCGCATAACTCTGCTGCCTAGACTGCGTCGTGCGAAGCTGCTCCTGAATCAACTTCACCTTACCCAACGCATCCTGAACCAAGTATGTGCCCAATAGCCTAGCCTCACCCTGCTTAAACCAACCAACCAGAGATCTACACCTTCTACCATATAAAGCCTCATATGGAGCCATCTGGATACTGGACTGATAACTATTATAATATGCAAACTTCGCGAGCGGTAGAAACTGGTCCCATGAACCCCTGAAATCAATGACACACGCACGTAACATGTCTTCCAGAATCTGAATAGTACACTCTTCACGGCCCTCCAAAACTGAGATGTGAACTGTGTACCTCTGTCGGAAATGATAGAAACTGGAACCACATGCAATCGAACAATTTCCCTGATATAAATATTAGTTAACTGCTCCGAAGAATAGGTAGTACCTACAAGAATGAAGTGCGCGGACTTAGCCAGCCGATTCACAATAACCTATATAGCATCAAACCTCCTCGAAGTTTATGGAAGCCCAACTAGAAAGTTTATGGTGATCCTCTCCCACGTCCACTCCGGAATATCTAACATCTGATGCAACCCACCCGATCTCTGGTGCTCGTACTTAACCTGCTGACAGTTGAGACACCGAGCCACAAACTCAACAATTTCCCTCTTCATCCGCGGCAACCAATAATGTTGTCTCAGATCCTGATACATCTTCGCGGCACCTGGATGGATGGAATACCGTGAACTATGAGCCTCTGCTAGAATCAACTCTCGGAGCCCATCCACATAGGGCACGCAAATTCGGCCCTGCATCCTCATGAACCCATCATCCCCAATAACCACATCCCTAGCATCACCTCGACGGACCATGTCCTGAAGAACGGCCAAGTGTGGATCATTATACTTGCATGCTCTAATCTGATCATAAAGAGAAGACTTGGAGGCTACACAAGCCAATACTCGTGGGGGATCTGATAGATCCAATCTCACCAACTAACCCACTAAAGCCTAAACATCAAGTGCTAAAAGTTTCTCTACCGCTGGTAGGTAAGCTAGACTCCCCAAACTCTCTGCTCTGCGACTCAGGGCATCAACCACTACACGCTCCTTCCCCGATGATATAGAATAGTGAGGTCATAATTGTTGAGGAGCTCCAACCATCTCCTCTTATGCAAATTCAGATCCTTCTGCTTAAGCAGATGCTGCAAACTACAGTGTTCAGTGAAAATCTCACAACGTACACCATACAGATAATGGCGCCAAATCTTCAAGGCGTGGACAATGGATAGAAGCTCAAGATCATGCACTAGATAAATCTACTCGTGCCCTTTTAACTGTCTGGACGTGTAGGAAATCACCTTACCGTCCTGCATCAAAACCGCTTCAAGGCCAACTCTGGGAGGCATCATAGTAAACTGTATAAGAACCTGAACCCGTAGGCAAAACCAACACCAAGGCTGTCGTCAAAGCTGACTTGAGCTTCTGAAAGATTTCCTCACACATGTCTGTCCACCTGAACGGAGCACCCTTCTGGGTTAGTCTTCTCATAGGTGCTGCAATAGATGAGAATCCCTCTACAAAACGGCGATAGTACCCTGCCAAACCATGGAAATTGCGAATCTCAGTAGCTGATGACGGTCTAGGCCAGCTCTACACCACCTCTATCTTTTTTGGATCAACCTAAATACCCTCACTAGATACCACGTGCCCCAAGAAAGCTACTGAATCAAGCCAAAACTCACACTTCAAAAATTTTGCATACAACCTCTTCTCCCTCAGAGTCTGATGCACAATCCTCAAATGCTGGTCATGATCCTCCCGAGATCGGGAATATACCAAGATATTGTCAATAAACATGATGATGAAGGAGTCAATATAAGGGTCGAACACACTGTGCATCAATTGCATAAAGGCCGTTGGGGCATTGGTCAGCCCTAATGACATAACCAGAAACTCATAATGACCATATCCAGTCCTGAAGGCAGTCTTCGGGATGTCGAGCCCCGGAATCTTCAACTGATGATAGCCATAACGCAAGTCAATCTTTGAAAATACGCTGGCACCCTGCAACTGATCAAACAAGTCATCTATACGAGGCAAGGGATACCGGTTCTTCACCTTAACCTTGTTCAGCTGCCGATAATCAATACACACACGCATAGAACCATCCTTCTTTTTCACAAACAAATCTGGTGCACCCCAAGGTGACACACTAGGCTGAATGAACCCCTTATCTAAGAGTTCCTGAAGCTGCTCCTTTATTTCCTTCAACTCCGCTGGTGCCATATGATAAGGTGTAATAGAAATAGGCTGAGTGCCTGGCACCAAGTCAATACCAAAATCAATGTCCCTGTCAGGTGGCATGCCTGGCAGGTCTGCAGGAAACACGTATGGAAAGTCACGAACCACCGGAACCAAATCAATAGAGAGAGCCTCAGCACTGACATCCCTCACAGAAGCCAAATACGGTAAACACCCCTTATCTACCATAAAGTGGGCCTTCAGGTAGGAAATCACCCTATTAGGCACATACTCAATAGGACCTCTCTACTCAACCCTCGAAAATCCTGGCATAGCTAAGGTCACGGTCTTAGCGTGGCAATCAAGAACAGCATCACATGAAGATAGCCAATCCATGCCCAATATCATATCAAAATCAACCATGCTGAGTAACAACAGGTCCACTCGGGTCTCCAGACGACCAATAGATACAACACATGACCGATACACACGGTCCATAATAATATTATTGCCTACCGGAGTCGACATATGAAATGATTCAACTACAGACTTACAAGGAAAATCTCAAAAATGGGCAAAATATGATGAAACATAGGAATACGTAGAACCAAGGTCAAATAAGGCCAAAGCATCTCGGCGATAGACTGAGACAATACCTGTGATCGCTACATCATAGGCCATAACATCTGGCCGGGCTGGAAGTGCATAGATATGAGCCTGGCCTCCACCTGCACGACCTAGCCCTCTAGGACGGCCCCTGATGGTCTGACCCCCCACCCCTAGTGGTCTGGGTGGGTGGTGAAGTAACTGGAGCCGAAGTCGAGGTCTGGCCCCTATGTTGAGAAGAACCACCAAAACAACGAGGACACTGCCTCCACATGTACCCAAACTCTCTGCACTCGAAATAACTCCCTTGGGCTGGAGACGCAGACTGAAAGAGACCCCTGACACCAAAATGGCCACTAGAAGAACCATGCTTGGAGGAACCCTGAACTGATGATGCTCGAGATGCACTCTAGGCTGGAAGGGCACTGAATGAAGAACGACCCGACTGAAAACTGTGGGGACCATGCCCCGGAGATGCACCACTATAGGTTGGGTGGACTGGCTGAGGAGGATTAAATGAACGGCCTATGCCATGTTGAAACTGTCCTTTGGAAGGAGCACCACTAGAACAACCAGATCCACGGGGCCTCTTGGCCTCCCTCTCCTTTCGCTCCTGGCGGCGAACTCACTCAATATCTCAAGTAATACCCACACATGCTCAAAGGTAGCACCTGATACCCTCTCCCCAGTCATCAAAAGGCGGAGCTGATAAGTGAGGTCATCCACGAACCTCCTAATCATATCCCTATTACTAGGGACCAACTCGGTGGCATGACGAGCCAACTCTGAAAATAGCATCTCATACTGCGTCACTGATAGCTCCCCCTGACGCAGTTGCTCAAACTGCCTGCGCTGCTCCTCCCTATGAGACTAGGGAACATACTTCTCCAAGAAGATAGTGGAGAACTGCTGCCAGGTGAGGGGTGCTGCACCGACATGCCTACGCCTCTCGAAAGACTCCCACCAAGTAAAAGTAGCCCCAGTAAACTAAAAAGTAGCAAACGAGACCCTACTGGTCTGCAGTATCCCTGTAGTACAAAGCATCCTCTGACACTTGTCCAGAAAACCCTAGGAATCCTCGCCCTCAGCACCACTGAATGTCGGAGGCTGAAGTCTACTAAATCTCTCCAGCCTACGCTACTCATCATCTGGCATACCTGGACCCACGAAGTCATGAACTAGAGCAAACGGCTGGGCTGGAACTACCCCCAGTGTCTGAAGGCCTTGAGTAACCTGCTCAGGTGTCCGGGCAGCTGGAGTTTGAGTGCCTCCCCTGGCCTGAGATGTAGCAGCAGTAGATACAACAACTATCTTGGCAAGGCTAGTACGTACTGTCAGGATCTGAGCCAGGGTCTCTGGAAGACCCGGAATAAAAATGGGCACTGCAGGTTCCTGAGCCTGTCTCGCTAGAATATCTGCGACAGGAACCTGATCCTGAAAGGTAGGGGGATCCTCTGGTGCTGCACGGGATGGTCCCCTACCTCTACCACGACCTCGACCTCTCGCTGGTCTAGCTGGTGTCTGGTCACCCTGATCGGTAGTGCGAGTCCTCACCATCTGTGAGAGAATGAAACAACAGAAGTTTAGGTTTCCAGAATCAACAAAATGGCACGACAAAATTAAAGAAGAATAAGATTTTCCTAAGGGATCTGCAGTCTCTCGAAGATCAGTACTAAACCTGCTCATGATCGGTTAGTCCAATGTAACCTAGGCTCTGATACCAACTTATCACGACCCCAAATCCTAAGCCGGCCATGATGGTGCCTATGATGGAACTAGACGAGCCAACAATCGCAAACTGACATAATATTTTCATAATTTACAAAACGGTTTCGATATTTCACAAAACACCATAGAATTCCACAATTTCAACCAAACAAACCAAATAAATAGTCTAAGTACTACCCCAAGACCTGGAGTCAACACGTCATGAGCATCTATGAGTAGTACAAAATAAATTTACTGACATAATACATAAAGTCTCGGAATGAGAAACTAAATACAAAATAAGAAATGGGAAAAGAGATGTTGTGGATGATGAACAACTACCTCGAAGTCCCAACTCTGGCTCCACAAGAAGGAAGAAAACTAGCGCTCGGTACTAGCACTTGTATCTGCACAACAGGGGTGCAGGGAGTAATATGAGTATGCCAACACAGTGAGGAATAGCAGTAAAAGCCCCCAAAAGGGTCTAAACAGGTCGGCACAAGGCCCCAAACATGGCTTACAACCCAAAATAACAATAGTTTGAAAACACGATTTAACATATGATTTATAAGAAAATACGCAACTCAATAGTTGCCACGGGAAGGACCAAGTCCAAATCCCCAACCAGTGCACGCCACACACTCGTCATCCAGCATGTGCGCTACTCCAAAAATAGTGAGAAAATACGAAGTCCGGGATTCACACCCTCAGGACAAGATTTACAGTCATTACTTACCTCAAAACCGGCTAAAATCCTATCCCACAGTGCCCTTGCCTCTAGACTCCGCCTCCGATTGCTCTGAAACTACCAAAATCAGATTCATATCATCAATACACGCTAAAGGAACAAAGCCCACTCGAAAATTATCAAATTTAACAAAATTCCCGAAATTGACCAAACCCGACCCCTGGGCCCACGTCTCGTAATTCTATATAAAATGCATCACAAGAATTCTCATCCTTTCCCGAGTCTATACATATAAAATTCCTCGAAATCTGACCACAATTGCCCACTCAATTCATCAAAAAAAAATTTCAAACTTACCTCCCATTTCCACAATTTCCACTATAATTATTCAAATTAAATTTTAAAATTCGAGACTAAATCATGGAATTAACCCAAATATGATTGAAGAACACTTCCACTGAAAAATCCCTTCAATTTCGACCTTCTTCCTAGATCTCTAATGGGTTTTTTGCAAATAAAGACTCAACCCTCGATTTTGTACTTAAAACAATCTGCCCAAGCATTTTATTCACTACGATCACGGAAGTACACACGCGATCGCGAAGAACAAAAATATCAAAATCCTAGCTTACCCTACGTGATCGCATACACCTTCACGCGATCGTGAAGCATGACCATCTCGGCCTCACATGTTCCCTTCCTTCTACGCGAACGCAAACAAGGCCACGCATTCGCAAAGACCCAAGACTCCCCTCTCACAGGATCGCATCCTCCATTCCGCGATCGCATAGATCAACTTACCCTGCCCCCTCTTCTAAGCCTACGCGATCACATAGGAGAAGACCAGAACAAAACACCAGGAAAATCTGCCATCACTTAAGACAAAAAAGTTGATCCGTTAAACACCCGAAACTCACCCGAAAAAAAATTGATCCGTTAAGACAAGAGAGTTATGGAACAAAAGTTGGCAACGGTTCTCCCAATATACATGGAATTACGGGATGATCCACATGTAAAATTGAATATCCAGAGGTCTAGCTTCAAACTCATTAAACTGTCCGTCGATACGACATGGAATAGAGAGATGTTTGTGGTTTTGTGAGAATACGCTTTCATAGGTGACAAGTAGGTGTGTCATTGAATTTTTTTGAGCAATACATTTTGTGTGTTATATAAGGTCTTTTTTGGGCATATTATATACCAAAGTGAAGTTGGAGTTTAGTTTCCAATGTCGTTAATTGTTCATTCATAAAACATTTCGAAAAAAAAATATAAGCGTCGGAAGATGGGCCAATGCTAGCGTACCAAGCTAGCACCTCTTTGAATTTTCAAAAGTTGATATATGTAGGTCTTAGCTCTTCTTTCTCTTCATTTTCCAATAGAAAATGACCAGAGGACACCCATAGACATATAATTAAGCTCTCTTCTATGGTTTCAAAGAAGATTAACATCACGGGTATGAAATCAAGAAGCGATAACATTAGAACGATACCACGATGTATGTATCGCTATATCGCCTCTATTTTTCTTTGTAGTTTGAGTTTTGGAAGGTAATTCATAGTTAAAAATGTCTAATTTATGTATTAATATTTTAAATATAAATGAATGGTGATAAATTCATTTCCTAATAGTTAGAACTAACATGACGGTAATCGGAAGCCGTGAGTTCGTTTTATTTCACTTTTAGTGAACTGTTTTGTAGTCCATTCGTGTTGTCCTATTGTGCTACTACTTTATGGAGTTTATAAGGATGAAGGTCATGGAGAAATTCCACATGTGATAGGGTAGTAGGCTCGTCACTCGTCATTGCAATTTCAAGCTAATTGATAACTTGTTGATTAGGTGTGTTATGGTATATTTGGGGTTTTTATTGTATTAAAGGTCTCGAATTGTACTTAGGTTGTTGTTTAATTGATGATTGTATTTCTATGATTGTTGTTGATGGTATATGGTATTGGAGGATTCCCTTGTTACAAGGGCAATGCTGCCCAAATTTATATAAATGAGCTACTAGTTTAAGTTGCAGACATAGTCTTTAATCAACACTAATTTTGAATCACCTTATGCTATGGTAGATTGAGTTGAGTTGTTTGAAGAATTTCTTAGAAGGTATTAAGGACACAATGGAGTTAAGGTATGTTAAGACTATCCCTTCTTTCCTTTTGGCATGATCCAGATGATACAACGAAACGAGCAACCATACAACTTTCATAAATGACTGTACTCTTAGAAGTACAAGGGTTTCCTATGTTCTTGATTCCCCGTATGTCCTACTATCATATCGTTTATTCACGGGTCTCGTGAAATTATAGGAGATATTATAGAATTACTTAATTATGCATTGCATTCATATATACATGTATATTTACCCATGACCATATGGCGTTATATACTCGTATAGTATATGTATATGGGGTATGGTGAAAGGTTATGGTGTTATATACTCGCCACCACCTGATCAGTTGGTATACGTTGATGATTTTGCCCACAGATGCCAAGATGATATTACGGGATGTCCTCTGAGGACTGATGATGTTGTGTACGCATATACCTATGCATGATATGACATTTACATGCACATGAATGACATTATAATTGTTTTATAATTTACATAGCTATTCACACTTACAAGTTGAGTACTTCAGCCCATATTTCTTTCATGTCTTTTATATACTAGTTTTCACTCCTTGTATACTCGGTACCTTATTTGTACTGACGTCTCTCTTGCCTCAGGACCGTGTGTTTCATGCCCGCAGGTCCGGATAAACAGGTTGGCAGTCCTTCTAGTAGGCTATAAGCTCAACGGAAGGTGTTGGTGCACTCCACTTTCTCCAGAGTTGCCTATTTGGTAAGTATGATTTGGACATGTATTGATTGGTATGCCAGAGCCTTTTCCCGACCTTTATAACATTTATGTACTCTTAGAGGCTTCTAGTCATATGTCATGTGTATGGATACTTGTATGGCCTTTTCGGCCTATGTTTTGAGTGTACAAATCTTCATGTCAACTTATAGGCCAATATGTCACATGTATATGTTTCTATATCATGTTGGGTTGTACTTTGTCTAGTATTCCCTTATGTTTTACTCTGGTTATCTCATGACGACCTTTTTAGCCCATTTACCCATGATGGCGTGATAAGAAAGATACGTTACATTGGCAGTCGGTTGGGTAAGGCATCGGGTACCCATCACAACCCATTGGTTTGGGTCGTGAAAAAAGTGGTATTAGAGCTGTTCTATTCTAGGGAATCTACAAGTCATGTCTAGTAGAGTCTTGTTTATGGGTGTGTTGTGCACCACACTTATAAGTAAGAGGCTACAGGGCATTCAGGATTGTCACTCTTTCTTCTTACTCTAGATCGTGTGGAAGAGCCAAGTTGTAAGAATTCAAACTCCTAAATTCTACTTTATCCGTAATCCAAGATACTGCATCCACAAATATAGTTGGTAAGAGATTGAATGTAGCCATGGAAGACTTGAGTTAGAGGTACTCGATTCTGCATCATGCTTATGATAAGTAAATGAAAGGCCTTAATTCGATTATGTGTGTATTAAGACGTGTAAGATTCTTGATAAGGAGCCCTAAGGCATGAATATCTATCCATCCACATGGTAAAAACAATAATAGGATCATAAGGTAGATATAAGTTTCAACAAGTAAACGAAGCAAGGTGAAGAAGGTTACGGGATACCTAGTTAGTGAAGATTATCGGTATTTACAATTCAAGCAGAGAAATATAAGAATTTTGAGTTTGTTTCAATAGTAACAGAGATATATACAAATGGACATACACATCTTAATTACTCCATATGGATATATAGTTTAAGAGCAGGATGTGATATAAAGATCCTGTTGGGGTTAGAGTAACCCAAATTTGTGGATGGATTGTTATAATTAGCTACCATTTACGAAGGATAGTGCAAAACATGGTAATAGTTCTCCTTGTGAGACACCCAGAATGGTGCACTCTAGAACAATACAGTCAGATATGAATACTACAATATAAAGAAATTTCAGAAGATAGGAAGTGGAATCCTAGAAAGGGTAAATATCTACCTTAGAATGAAACTACTCCCTAGGAAAAAAGAGAATGTTAGGCGATCTGAAGAGCTAGTGAGACTAAACAAGGGGAGCTAAAAGTGAAAGAATGTTTTATTGATATTTTTAGAATAAGTCGACAGATAGAAATATTAGCATGCAAATAAGAAGAGGGTAAATGAAGCATTATGAGTAAGATGTAATATATGGGTGATAACGATAAATAAAAATCTAACACAATGACAGAGCCTATAGTCACATGAAGGAAAAAGCCGGAGGTGACACGCCTTGAGATAATAAAAGAGTATAGGCTAAAATTCATACCATCATTTCAAGAGTTGCAGACTCGAACATGATTACAAGAAGGAAAAGTTAGACCTCAGAGTAGCAAAAATAAGTATGAGCTCGTGAACAAGATAATTTGAACATGAATAAGTGACTAAAGGATTGTATAATAGTCGGCACCGTGAGAATATTAGAGATAGTGTTCTGGCAAAAATAGAATGGACAACAAAATAATAACCTAAATTTTATTTAGGAAGACGCTTCCCTAATGCAAGAAATGCGAGCAAGGTTAAGCTTAAGGGACTAAGTGTGCCAGTTACACTAGGTGTCACCCTTGTGCGTAGGGAAGTTAGTTATCCCTGGTAAAGAAGGGTTACCATAAGCAGAGTAAGGGTAATTGATTATGTGAAAACACGCCAAATATGAAGAGATGAACTATCTATAGGTAGATCATCATTGCACTAAACCATAATACTCCCCAAAAGAGGGGGGGGGGGGGGGGGGATGGGGTGATGGGTTATTAAG
>ML401141.1:136353-167922 GCA_005239525.1 Nicotiana knightiana
GGAGATGGTGTGATGTGTTATTAAGTCGGAATTAAATGGTTAAGGTAACTATGGAATGTTAAAGGAAAGATGTGGTACAAAGGAGAAAGGGATAAGGTTTCCTTTATTCAAATCCTACAGATATGCACGACTCTAGAAAATTATGCAAGCACGACACCGGGGAAAGACAATAAAAGTTCCCGACCAGGATGTTATTGATAAATAAGTGTGAATGAACACTTGATAAATCAGGAGCCAATGTGAGAGGTAGGTTAAGAGAAAGGAAATAACCCAAGAGAGATTGCGCGAAAAATTGATATGATAACAGACTAACGAGTAGTTAGTAGTTGATTCAGGAAGAGCCTAGTTATGGCTAGACAAGAGGATACAGACAAATCAGCTGATTCTGCAAGATAAACATATAGAACCCAAACATAGTGAATGTAGTCTCGTAGATATGTTGTCGTAATCCTTGAGAAATATTCAGATATGAGTTAGAGTAGTTAAATATACCGTATAAGTGTTACAACTAAAAATGTACCACTGGGTAGATAGTCAAAAAAATTTAGTCCAGAAGCAACCATACGAGCACAAAAGTAAAGAGGTAAGCAACTAAGGATAATTATGAGCAAGTAAGAACATCAAAACTTCCTTCTGGTATACCATGTAATAGAAGTTAGAGGATCTCCCCTAAGTACTGCAATGAAAGACTAGCTGAGGAAATAAGGAAGAAGGCTTCAACCTAAGCATAGTAACTTGAAGAAGAAATGATTTTGTAACAACGGTCTCACTACAATATTGTATACACTCCATAAGAAAGTGGCAACTATCGTGATTAAACAAAAGTAAGTCAAAAGTTATATTTCAGATCATATGAGTTACAGGGAATTCCAGTATTTGTGTGCACTAAGATAAGCCAAGTATTTGTGCAGCAAGTGGCATAACGACAAAGAAAAGTAATTGCTTATGTTTAAAGTCAATTGAGAAGTTTAAAAAGGAATTTTGTGGTGCTAGAAAGTTAAGGAAAGGTTGCGAGTAGTATGAAAAGATATGTATAGGTCGCAAGCCACGGTATGGTAGAGTAACAATGTTTTTGGTAGATAGGAGTAAGGATAAGAAAAGGTTATTGAAAAGGTGACAAGAATAGGTAAGACAATGGGATTAAACCCATCAAAACAAGAGAGCTGATTGTTTCCGTAAGATATAGGAAGCTTAGTATAGCCTGAATGAATTCAAAGGATTTTAAAACTACGAGCATTTAGAAGAGATGGAATGTTGTCCTGGTAATTAAGTAAGGGTGTAATTGTGATAAATGATAAGAGGAATATGTTTAGGGATTCGATTGAGTAATGATTCAAAGAGAAGAGATTTTACGAAATGCACGAGATTAAAATACCCTCATAAGATGAATCACATTGGGATGCTATGAAATACGATTATTGAAGTATAATATAGTCCCTAGGTGGATCAGGTAAATAACTCCATATGTTCTCTGATGAAACGTGAGCCCTAGTGACTATATCTTACATAAGAGGCTTCAAATTATCAGTGGTAGAATATAGATCAACATCAAGGTGAATCAACATTAGATGTACAAAATATCCAAATTATGAGATAAGATTAGGTTTTCATTCTTAAGATGAATAATAATGAGGAAGTATTAATGGACTTAGATTTATACATATAGGATAAGATGTGAGAGAGTAACATTGAGTTGGGTAGCAGACCTTGGCAATAATAAGTCGAAGTAAGTGTTATGATATAGTATAAGCTACCTAGATGTAGTAAAGCCTCATAGATAACCGAGGAAATAAAACAAGATATGGCAATAGTAGTAAGTTCGACAAATTACCAAGGGAAGAATTTTAGTACACCTACAGATTCCCAAAGGGACAGCTTGTCATAGATCTGTATATGCTCACAAAGTGAGTCCTAGAGATTGGCTAAAGTTTGAGGAAAAAGGAGGAAAAGTGGCATAGACGCAGATAAAAAGTCAGAGTCGTACAATTTACATGAAAGAAGGTAGCAACGATTACGATATTAGAAGAATTCCGAACACAAGTGGTGGTGTGAGAAAGAGGCCAAAAAGGGGGAATGCCCTGTCCTTTGGATTTAGTCACAGAGCATATGCCTGGATGGAAAGAACAAAGTTAAAGTATTTGTAAGAATTATAGGTAACGAGACTAATAAGAGCATCAGTCAACATTCGAGGACGAATGTTCCAAAGGGGGGAAGAATGTTACGCAATGTTTTCGTACATGAGTGTACGTCATTAGTCAATTGATGTAAGCTCAAACATGAGATTGTCATTGAAAGTACATAAAGTAAGTTAATCATGTTACATTGGTGGTTAAAAATATTTAATTTCATTGATAACAAGTGCCAAGAGGGTTAAAAGGCGTAGAAGCTAAACAAATTAAAGAAAATAAGTTTCGTCGAATGTCGACAAGTTGGGAATGTTATAACATGTAATTTTAGGGTGATACTAGATTCCTTAAAGTTATGAGGAGGTTATGTTATGAGTTATTTTAGGCTTATGTTATTCGTGTGTTACGTTTTGAAGTCAAGCGAGTTGTGGAACAAAAGTTGGAAAAGGTCATCACAAGTTACATTAATAAATGTGCTGAAAATTGAATTACGGGATGATCCATATGTAAAATTGAATATATATGGGCCTAGATTCTAACGCATTAAACTGTTCATCAGTACGACAACAGAGTACAAAGATATTTGTTGTTTTGCGAGACTGCATAGGTGACAAGTAGGTGTGTCATTGTAGATTTTTGAGCAATATATTTCGTGTGTTGTATAAGGTCTTTTTGGGAAATATTATATACTAAATTGAAGGTTTGGAATGTAGTTTTCAATTCCATTAACCGTTCATTTATAATACATCCAGATAAAAATATATAAGCATCGGAAGATGGGTCAATGCTAGGGTGCCAAGATAGCACCTCATTGACTTTTCAAAAGTTGAAATTTATAGGTCTTAGGTCTACTTTCTCTTCTTTTTAAAGAGAAAACGACCAGATATCACCCATAAACATATCGTTAAGCTCTCTTCTAGGGTTTTAAAGAAGATTAACATCCTGGGTACGAAATCAAGAAGCGATAACATTAGAATGATCCCTACGACGTATGTATTGCTATATCGCCTAAATTTTTCTTTGTAGTTTGAGTTTTGGATGGTACTTCATAGTTAAGAAAACGTCTACTTTATGTATTAAGCTTTTAAATACCAAGGAAGGGTGATATATTCATTTCCTAATAGTTAGAACTAACGTGACAGCGATTGGGGCCGCGAGTTCGATTTATTTCACTACTATTTTGTAGTCCACTCGTGTTGGACTATTATGCTACTAATTTATGGAGTTTGGAAGGATTAAGGAATTGGATAAATACCGCATGTGATCGGGTAGTAGGATCGTCACTCATCATTGCTATATCAAGCTAATTGATAACTTGTTGATTGGGTGTGTTATGCTATATTTGGGGGTTTTGTTGTATTAAAGGTCCTGAATTGTAGTTAGGTTGTTTTTTAATTGCTAATTGTATTTCTATGGTTTTTGTTGTTTGTATACGGTATTGGAGGAGGACCTTGTTATATGGGAGATGCTGCCCAAATTTACATAAAGTTGCGGACTTAGCCTTTAATCAACAGTGATTTTGAATCACCTTATGCTATGGTAGATTGAATTGAGTGCTTTGAAGAATTGCTTAGAAGGTATTAAGGACTCAACGGAGTTAAGGTATGTTAAGGATATCCCTTATTTCCTATTGGCATGATCCATATGATACAACAAATTGAGCAAGCATGCAACTTTCATAAACGATTCTACCCTTAGAAATATTAGGGTTGACTATGTTCTTGATTCCCTATATGTCCTACTATCATATGGTCTATTCATGGGCCACGTGACACTCTGAGAGATCTTAGTGACTTACTTCATTATGCATTGCATTCATTTATACATGTATATGTGATGACCCAAAAAGTCATCTCTCATTTTTATAAGTCAAAATGGTGTTCTGAGGCCTTCAAAACCTCCTTTTATCTCACCTCGTTTTGCGTCTGCAGCCCGGGTGTATAGCCGGGAAGCTTTTATATGAAAAACTTAGAAAAATACTAGTTTTGCCTTTAAAATTGAATTTAAGTTGACTTCGGTCAACATTTTGGGTAAACGGACCCAAACCCATAATTTAGCGGTCCTGGATGGTCCGTAAGAAAATATTACACTTGGGCGTATGCCCGAAATCAAATTCCGAGGTCCCAAGCTCGAGAAATAAATTTTTGAAAGAAACTGTTTTACTGAAAATATAAGAGTTTTTGGAAATTCGGTTATAATTGAAATTTATTGTATCAGGCCCGTATTTTGGTTCCGGAGCCCGGTACAGGTTCAATATGATAATTATGATATGTCTGTAAAATTTGGTGAGGAACGGATGTTGTTTGACGTGATTCAGACCCGTATTTGTAAAATTTGAAACTTTGAATGTTTTGAGATGTTTCTTTTATTTCTATGCTCAGTTCGTTGTTTAAGATGTTATTTTGGCTATTTGATCGCACGATTAAGTCCATAGGATATTTTTGAGGTTGTTTACATGTTTGGTTTGGAGCCCCGATGGCTCGGGTGAGTTTCGGATATGCGTTGAGGTGATTTCTACTTAGAAAATCTGGTGTCGTTGTTGTTGCTGGTGCACAACTATTTTGTGCATTGTGTTCGCACCCCTATGAACAGGAACGCATAGAGTAAAATAGATGGGGGTCATTTTGTTCTATGCGAACGCACCCCCCAGACGCGAACGCATAGAGTAAAATAGGTGGGGGGTCAATTTGTTCTATGTGAACACACCCACCAGATGCGAACGCATAGAGTAAAATAGGTGGGGGTCATTTTGTTCTATGCGAACGCACCGCCCAGATGCGAAATAGAGCACCGCCCAGATGCCGGCAAAGTCTCACGAGGGCATATAATCTCATAGTCGCTTGGGTATTTTCCCAGAGGCATAAGTCCTAGACAGACACTGTTGGGCTAAACCTTACCTTACTAATCCTATCGATGCATAAAGTGGCCTCACCTACTAACATGCATGTAAAAAGAAAGAACTAGCTATGACTAGGTATTCTGTGATCATCACAGAGTTTATAACATAATCCGTAATGATATTACATAAAACAATGCTAATGTGATGGTAGAATAAAAATATGTAGAAATAACAGTTATGATCACTTTTCTCTAATTTTGTGAAGTCTTCAATTTGTAGACGCTTGTCTTCATCCTCGACTTTCTTCAAAATGTCTTCTAAATTCATGATTTCTTTTTTGAACGGTTAGACTTTGTTGACGTAGTTGGAACAACCTGTTTTTGTTTGGCAACTCTCATCGGAAGTCGCCTTATGTTTGCATCTTCACTCACCTTGCCGTCCCAACTGTTTTTTCTTGTATGAGACTTCCTACTTTTTCCGCTATGCATAGGTGATAAATCCCCTTTTCTTACTGCCTCTGCCCGGCTATTATTTAAAATATCTTCTTCCTCGCCCTCTTCATATATATCTCTGCCCACAATCACTGGATTTGGAATGTCTTTAACAATTTCTTGATTCATCAAAGCATTTTCATCATGTTTATTAACCAACGCTGCTTTGTTTTGTATTCTGTACCTGCTCTTATTCACATGACCCGAGCTAAAAACTGTAAGGTTTCGAGTGTTAACAAGATTTGTGTTTACCATTGCATCTAAGAGTTTCCTCTCTTCTAACGATAGAACTGGAGTTGCTGTCACCATTTGTTGTTGCCCATAACTTTCTGCTGCTGGTCGATCAACCGTAGGAATATTAGCTGAGTTGTTTGGATCAACTTGTTGCTGCACTGTATCCAATATTGGAGTGGTTGCAACACTTTGCTGCCGCCCAGATTTCATTGTTGCTGCTGTTTTATCATCATTAGCTGGAACAGACTGCTTTGTAGTTGCTGCAGCTTGCCTCAGGCTTCCAGTTGATGAGTTTCTGGGTCGAAAAACTGGAGCATTGACATTCAACTTGCTCTTGGGACTTGCTGCTAGTGCATCATCACGTTTTGGAATTTTTAAGGAGTCCAGTTCTTCACCTGAACTCTCCTGTTCTGCCTCATGATCTGCCTCTTCAGATGAATAACAAGCAAAACCATCACCCCAGTCATCTTCATCATCTTCCTCTCGCTGGTCAGCCCACAACTTGGATTTGATAGCCATCCCTCTAACGTTTGGTTGTATAACATTGTTATTATTTCCAGTTGAAAGCATAAGCTGGCCAGATTCACATTCGAACTCCCCAATAGACTCGAGTGACTGTGAAGGTACATCAAATACGGAGGTGTTCAAAGTGGCCCAAGGTTGTTTAACCATTGTAGCTTTCATCATCATTGCATTCTGAGAATCTTTGATTATTTGTTCTACATGAGGATTTGAAAAATGCAATGTAGGTGAATTTGGGCAGTGAGCTTGGTTGCCCATTAGTTCAGCCTCCAAAATGTTTAGTGAGTCATTTCGTTGAACACCCAAGTTTTCAATTAAATCAACACTGCCTTGCCCTCCTTGTTCATTATTGGGAATTGGAACTAGTTGTTTGGACATCACATTACCATTTAAACTTGTTGCATCAACATCTGGATCCCCAGCAGCAGCAAGAATCTCAAAGGAATTAGCCTTGGACACAGTGTTAGTGTCATTTGGTCTAGTACCTTGACTCTGATGTTTTGGTGATAGCCCTTTCTTTGTAGGGTATTTTCTGGGGGTTACCACGTTCCAAACCTCTCCTTTTTTTATTATATATTCTCCCTTACCATCAAACTTTTCATGACCAATCTTACCTTCCATAGTCTCGCCCTTTCTTCCTCTGTCTTCTCCTCTAAAATCCCGAGTCTCACCATTCTGTGTGACCAGTGGTGCTGCAAATTGCCCAGTTTTGTGATCTCGATTACCATCTCCATTAACCTCCCTTGTATTACTCATTTGTATAGATGCATTAGGTCTATCAGAACCAATCTTTGGCCTGCATCAGTTGACATAACAGTTGCAACTTTAGAAAAATGCAACATATCATACGCAGCCTGTTTAGACATGACCTGCTCCTTACTGGATATATTAGCCTCTACATTGATAGCCTTAACACCTGTAGAAACTATTCGATCATTAACTACAATACTCTCATTAACCTTAGAATTTTGTATACGTGCATCAGATCGATCAACATCAACCTTTATATTTGCATCAATTGACACCCCAGTCACGCTCTTAGAATAATGCTAATTATCATTAGCTTGCACCACTGGATTTACGGCATTGAAAATCGTCGCTAAGGCTGTTTTAGCAGGAACATATCTTGTATGTTTTGGTTGACCCTTACCAATAATTGAAGCATCACCTATTGGAACACCTTTATTTACTGGATTCTCCACAGTCCCATTGTGCACATTACTAACTTGTTTGCTTTCTCCAATTTGCAAAATCTGTTGCTCGACTATTTTGTTTGCTGCTTCACCTCCTTGATTACCCTCTTTTTCTGATGAATCATTACTCGTATGTCCAGCTTTTTTTGCATTTAAATAATCCCTTGCATCCCCTTGTAACTTATCAATATTATTCGACTCCTTACCAGGCAGATTACTGTGTAAGGTTTCCTCTTCTATCACGACCTCTGTTTCAGCTTGTTGTTTCATAATTCGACACATCTTTTCGTCATGTCCTTGATGCTTGCAATAAGTGCAATATTTAGGAAGATTGTCATACACTATTTCCTGATAATACATGACATATTTACCAGTAACTCTATCAACAATTTGAAGCTTAACCTTATTTGGATGTTTATCGAGTAAATCGATTATAACCTTAACTCTAGCAGCACTAGGTCTCGTTCTTTGTTGTGTCGCCTTGTCCACAGCAAGAGCTTTTCCAACTGCCGACACTATAGACATTAACGACCTCTTTGCAAAGAAATTAGGTGGCAAACTTGGTAGTGAAATCCACACGACAGCCATCGATGTCTCTTCTTTCGGATTGAATCCTAGCGTCCATGGGAAAGTTCGAAAGAAATAGTCGTCGCCTTTGTATTTAAGATATCCAGTCGACCTTGACAGAAACTGAATGTAATCATTGTATAAATCAAACCTGATCAGCAGGTGACGAAACTCCAACTGCCCAACGTTACAGTGGCCATGAACATCGAATTGCGACGCAAACTTTTTTCTGATTTCCTGTAAATCTGGTTTTCCATAAGAGACCTTCATCATAACTGCATGATGTAACCCTTCTTCCCTTATGAAATCATTAACTTACACCATTGTTAATTCTATCATAGGTTCTCCATGATCTAACTTAACTGGGAACAACTCGATTTTTGACGACGCTAAGGCAGACTGTTTTGGATTAAGTTGTGTAGCATAGGATTTTTTGTATTGTGTTTTGGGATTGTTTCAATGTTGTTTTGGGTTGCCTCTCCCACAGCCAAAAGCTGGGGAGAGATCGCAGCAGCCATGGCTGCCAAGCTCACAAGAAAATTGCCAGAGAGAGGAGAGAAAGTTGGGAGCATTTTTTTTGTGGTTTACGGTTTTTTTTTTTTAAGAAATCCACTTGTTTAGCCTAACTTTAGCTTGAGGGAATAGGTGTTCAATCTTTTTTTTATACCATGTTCAACGTATAGGTGAGGTGACGAGTACCTATACGTTTGTTTCAATCACGCCCGTGAGTCGGAAATTATAAATTATGTGATTTTCATTGATATTTACTGTGTTATAGCGTTAATTTCACTTTAATGGTTGTTCGTTCGATGGAAATTCTTGGTAGTGGATATTGTTGAGTATTTGTTCGGTTACGGAATCTTAGGTAAAGATATGTACTTGAGCGAGATTGCTTATAGTTGTGTCCCTTGCCGAGATGTTATGATTTATGATTTATATTGTTGGTTTTTCCTTGCCAAACTTCTGCTATTGATATTGTTTGGGTGAGGAAGAGTGTAAAGCACGAAGGGTGATGCCGTGTATTGATTATTGTGAGGAAGAGTGTAAAGAACGAAGGGTGATGCCGTGTATTGAATTTTGTGAGGATGAGAGTTAAAAGCACGAAGGGTGATGCCGTGGCATGTTATGATATTAAAAGCATGAAGGGTGATATCGTGCCGTTTCTATTTATTATTTTGTTAGGATGAGAGTAAAAGCACGAAGGGTGATGTCGTGCACTGTTTTCTCTGTGATTGTTATTTCCTGTCGTTACTTAGATAATTAAACTGTTGTCTCATTTCGTTATTTCTGTTATCTAATATTTCTTTCCCCGCAGCATGTTTCCCCTTTTCCCTTGTACTTAACTAGTTATTCTTGTTGTTACTATTTCTTCCAAATATTCTTAAATTGCACAGGTTGTCTTGATTGTCGTGTCCTAGCCTCGTCACTACTTCCCCAAGGTTTGGCTCGACACTTACTCAGTACATGGGGTTGGTTGTACTGATACTACACATTCACATCTTTTGTTGTACAGATCCCCGTACAGGACACTTTAGATATTAGAGCTAGGAGGCTGCTTTCAGTCCACTTGGAGACACCGAGGTAGTCCTACAGGTGTCCCCAGGCCTTGGCGTCCCCTTCTACTTCCTTATTTTTGTTCTAGTTAATTCAGAAACAGATGTATTTGCTTCTTTCAGACCATTACATGTATTATTCGTAGGTAGCCCGTGATCCTGTGACTCCAAAGATCTGCGATTTTGGGTTTTTGGTATTTCAAAAAAGTAGTGGATTGAGTTATAGATATATAGTCTGTTTCATTTTCATACTTTTATTTATGCAAAATGTTGTATTTTACCCGTATTCGTCTAATAATTAAGGATTAATGAAAATTTGAATGTTCACGTTGGTTTGCTTAGCGAGTTCAGCGTTAAGCGCCATCACGGTCCCGACGGTGGGAATTTCGTGTCGTGAAAATTTTTCGGTAGTCCATGATTGGTTTTGTCCCACATCAGCTATGGAGATTCAGAGTTTCTTGGGCTTAGCAGGGTACTATCGTCAGTTTGTGTATGGCTTTTCATCTATTGTAGCCCCGATAGCCAGGTTGACTCAGAAGGGTGCCCAGTTGGTGGTCAGATGAGTGTGAGGCGAGCTTTCAGATGCTTAAGACAGCATTGGCCACGCCGCGAGTGTTGGTTTTTCCCTCAGGTTCAGGGCCATATACTGTGCATTGTGATGCATCTCGAGTTGGACTTGGTGCAGTGTTGATGCAGGATGGCAAGGTTATTGCATAAGCTTCGCGTCAGTTGAAGATCCACGAGAAGAATTATCCAGTTCATGATTTGGAGTTAGGAGCCATTGTTCACGCGCTGAAGATTTGGAGGCATTATTTATATGGCGTGTCTTGTGAGGTTTTCCCGGATCACAAGGGTTTGCAATATTTGTTCAAGCAGAAGGATTTGAATTTGAGGCAGAGGAGATGGTTGGATCTGTTGAACGACTATGATATCACCATCTTATATCATCCGAGGAAGGCCAATGTGGTGGCCGATGCTTTGAGTCGGAGAGAGGCTTCTTGCTTTTGATGTTCAGGCTTTAGCCAATCGATTCATGTGATTGGATGTTTCTGAGCCCGGCCATATTCTAGCTTATACAGTTGCTCGATCTTCATTATTTGATCTTATTCGCGACCGGTAGTGTGATGAACCTCAATTGTGTGTCCTCAGGGATACGGTCCGGCACGTGGATGCCAAGAAGGTTACAGTTGGTCAGGATGGAGTTTTACGGATGCAGGGTCGTATTTCTGTACCAAATGTGGATGGACTTCGTGAGTTGATATTGCAGGAGGCCCATAGTTCCCGGTATTCCATTCATTCCGGCGCCACAACGATGTACCAGGATTTGCGGCAGCATTATTTGTTGTAGAGGATAAAGAAGATATTGTGGCATATGTAGAACGGTGCTTGAACTGTCAGCAGGTTAAGTACGAGCACCATGGACCGGGTGGTTTGATGCAGTAGATTGAGATTCCCGAGTGGGAGTGGGAGTGTATCACCATGGATTTCATAGTTGGGCTCCCATGGACTCAGAGGAAGTTCGATGCGGTATGGGTTAGTGTGGATAGGCTGACCAAGTCAGCGCATTTCATTCCTGTGGCAGTTTCCGATATTTCGGAGAGATTGGCAGAGATCTACATTAGGGAGATTGTTCGCCTTCATGGTGTGCCCGTGTCTATTATTTTTGACCGAGGTACGCAGTTTACCTCGCATTTCTAGAGGGCAGTTCAGCATGATTTGGGCACGAGGGTTGAGTTGAGCACATCATTTCATCCTCAGATGGAAGGACAGTCCGAGCGTACTATTCTGATTTTGGAGGATATGCTACGAGCTTGTGTCATTGAATTTTGAGGATCTTGGGATCAGTTCTTGCCATTAGCTAAGTTTACCTACAACAACAACTATCACTCGTGCATTCAGATGGCTCCTTATGAGGCATTGTGTGGTAGACGATGCAGATCTCCAGTTAGATGGTTTGAGCCAGGAGAGGCTCGGTTCTTGGGTACGGAGTTAGTGCAGGATGCATTGGATAAGGTTAAGATCATTCTAGATAGACTTCGTACAACTAAGTCCAGGTAGAAGAGTTATGCCGACCGCAGAGTTTGTGATTTCGCATTCATGGTTGGGGAGCGGGTATTGCTTCGGGTATCGCCCATGAAGGGCGTGATGCGATTTGGGAAGAAGGGAAAGCTAATATCTAGATTCATTGGTCCATTTGAAATTCTTGACAGAGTGGGAGAGGTGTCCTACAGACTTGCGTTGCCATCGAATTTATTAGTCGTGCATCCGGTGTTTCATGTGTCTATGCTACGGAAGTACCACAAAGATCCAGCCCATGTGTTAGATTTCAGCAGTGTCCAGTTGGACAAGGATTTTACCTATGAGGAGGAGCCGGTCGCCATATTAGACCGGCAGGATCGTCAGTTGAGATCGAATAGTTATCCTTTGGTTCATGTCAAGTGGAGAGGTCAGCCTGCCGAGGTAGCTACCTGGGAGTCTGAGTCCGATATGCGGAGCCGATATCCCCATCTTTTCCCGAATTCAGGTAATTTTCTATGTCCGTTCGAGGACGAACGATTGTTTCAGAGGTGGAGACTATGATGACCCAACAAGTCATCTCTCATTTTTGTAAGTCAAAATGGTGTTTTGAGGCTTTGAAAAGCTCCTTTTATCTCACCTCGTTTTGCCTGCGCAACCCGGGCGTATAACCGGGAAGCTTTTATAAGAAAAACTGAGAAAAATGCTATTTTTTCCTTTAAAATTGAATTTAAGTTGACTTCGGTCAATATATTGGGTAAACGGACCCGGACTCGTGATTTGACGGTCTCGGAGGGTCCCTAGGAAAATATGGGACTTGGGTGTATGCCCGGAATCGAATTTCGAGGTCCAAGGTCCGAGAAATTTTTTTTTGAAAGTAATTGTTTTACTGAAAAATATAAGAGTTTTTAAAAATTTGGTTATATTTGAAATTTATGGTATCGGGCCCGTATTTTGGTTCCGGAACCCGGTACAGGTTCAATATGATAATTATCATATGTTTGTAAAATTTTGTAAGGAACGTAGGTCGTTTGACGTGATTCAGACCCGTATTTGTAGTATTTGAAGCTTTGAATGTTTTGAGATGTTTCTTTGATTTCTATGCTCAATTCGTTGTTTAAGATGTTATTTTGGCGATTTGATTGCACGAGTAAGTCCATATGATGCTTTTGAGGTTGTGTACATGTTTGTTTTGGAGCCCCGAGGGATCGGGTTAGTTTCAGATAGGCGTCACGGTGATTTCTACTTAAAAACCCTAGTGTCTTTGATGTTGCTGGTGCTCATCTATTTTGTGAATTTTGTTCTATGCGAACGCACCTCCCAGATGCGAACGCATAGAGTGAAATAGGTGGGGGGGGTCATTTTGTTCTATGCGAACGCACACCCCCAGATGCGAACGCATAGAGTAAAATAGGTGGGGGTCATTTTGTTCTATGCAGATGCACCCCCCAGATGCGAACGCATAGAGTAAAATAAGTGGGAGTCATATTGTTCTATGCGAACGCACCTCCCTGATGCGAACGCATAGAGTAAGTGTCTAGTTTATTTTTTTAAAACAGTAGCAAGTCGGGATTTTAGCCATTTCTTCATAATTCCAAAACCAAGGTAGCTTAGGGGCGATTTTGGAGAGGGACTTCACTACAAATTCCTAGGTATGTACTCTTGGACTCATTTTCTTCCATTTCCATTAACACCCTTTAGATTTCTAGGCCTAAATCATGTTCTTAAGGGTATAAAATTAGGTATTTGGCTAGAGGTAGGGCTTTTTGTATAATTGGAATTTAGACCTCGTTTTGGGGTCGGATTTCAAAACTAAATACATATTCAGGCTCGTGGGTGAATGGGTGATCGGGTTTTTGTCTGAACCTCGTGTTTTGACCAAGCGGGCCCGAGTCGATTTTTTACTTTTTGGGAAGAATGAAAGGAAATCTCTAAATAACTATTGGAATTGAATTATTTAGCGTTTATTGATGTTGTTGATTCTATATGTCTAGATACAATCGATTTGGAGTGGAGTTCAAATAGAAAAGCGGTGATTGAGGCTTGATTTTGGTCGTGGAAGTCGAGGTAAGTATTTGGCCTAACCTTAGCTTGAGGGAATAGGTGTTGAGTCTTATTTTCTATGTGTTTATACCATGTTCAACGTATAGGTGAGGTGACGAGTACCTATACGTTGGTGTCAAGCACGCCCGTGAGTCGGAAATTATGAATTATGTTATTTTCATTGATATTTACTGTATTATAGCTTGATTTTAACTTTAGTGTTTGTTCATTCGGTGGAAATTCTTGGTAGTGGATATTTTTGAGCATTTGTTAGGTTATGGAATCTTATGTAAAGATATGTACTTGAGCGAGATTGGTTATAGTTGTGTCCCTTGCCGGGATAGTGATATTTTTACTGTTGTTCCCTTGCTGGGATGTTACAATTTATGATTTATATTGTTGGTTTTTCCTTGCCAAACTTCTGCTATTAATATTGTTTGGGTGAGGAAGAGTGTAAAGCACGAAGGGTGATGCCGTGTATTGATTATTGTGAGGAAGAGTATAAAGCACGGAGGGTGATGCCGTGTATTGATTTTTGTGAGGATGAGCGTGTAAAAGCACGAATGGTGATACCATGACATGTTATGATACTAAAAGAACAAAGGGAGATGTCGTGCCATTTCTATTTATTATTTGGTGAGGATGCGAGTAAAACCACGAAGGGTGATGTCGTGCACTTGCTTTTATATTTATTATTTGGTGTGGATGCGAGTAAAAGCACGAAGGGTGATGCCGTGCACTGTTTTCTCTGTGATTGTTATTTCCTGCTGTTACTTAGATAATTGAACTGTTATCTTCTTTCGTTATTTCTGTTATCTGATATTTCTTTCCCCCAGCATGTTTCCCCTTTTCCCTTGTACTTAACTAGTTATTCTTGTTGTTACTATTTCTTCTGAATATTCTTAAATTGCACAGGTTGTGTTGATTGTCGTGTCTTAGCCTCATTACTACTTTGCGAAGGTTAGGCTCGACACTTACTCAGTACATGGGGTCAGCTGTTCTGATACTACACCTGCACATCTTTTGTTGTGTAGATCCTGGTACAGGACACTTTGGACATTAGAGCTAGGAGGCTGCCTTCAGTCCAGTCGGAGACCGAGGTAGTCCTGCAGGCGTCTGCAGGCCTTGGCGTCCCCTTCTACTTCTTTATTTCTCTTCTAGTTAATTAGAAACAAATGTCTTTGCTTCTTTCAGATCATTACATGTATTATTCGTAGATAGTCCATGATATTGTGACTCCAATGATCCGAGATTTGGTTGTTTTGGTATTTCTAAAAAGCAGTGGATTGGGTTATAGATATATAGTCTGTTTTATTTTCATACTTCTGTTTATGCAAAATGTTGTATTTCACCCGTATTCATGTAATAATTAAGGATTAATGAAAATTTGAATATTCACGTCGGCTTGCCTAGCGAGTTCAGCATTAGGAGCCATCACGATCCCGACGGTAGGAATTTCGATTTGTGACAGTATATTGACCAATATTCTTATGTCGTTATATATGCATATAGTATGTGTATATGGGGTATGGGTAAAGTTTAGGGTGTTATACACGCACAATCACCTGATCAGTTGGTATACGATGATGATTTTGCCCACAGAGGCCGAGATAATATGATGGGATTCCCTTAGATGATTAATGATGTTATGTACGCAAATACCTATGCATATATGTAATTTACATGCACCTGCATGAAAATATAAATGTTTTATGATTCACATAGCTATTCAGACATACATGTTGAGTACTTTACACCATATTTATTTCATGTCTTTTATAAACTACTTTTCATTCCTTAAATAATCGGTACTTTATTTGTACTGGCATCCCTTTTGCCTTGGGAGGCTATGTTTCATGCCAGCATTTCCTGATAGAAAGGTTGACAGTCCTCCTATCAGGCTATAAGCTCAGCGGAAGGTGTTGGTACACTCCACTTGCTGCAGAGTTGCCTCTTTGGTCAGTATGATTTGGACATGTATTGATTGGTATGTCATGGCCTTTTCCCGACCTTTACGATGTTTATGAATTCTTAGAGGCTTGTAGTCAGATGTCATATGTATGGGCACTTGTATGACCTTTTCGGTCTATATTTTGAGTGTAAAAATGTTCATGTCGGCCTTATGGGTCCATATGTCACATGTATAAGTTTCTATATGATGTTGGGTCGTCGTATGTCTCGTATCCCCTTATGTTTTACTCTTGTTATCTCATGACGACCCTTCTGGCCCATTTACCCATGATGGTGTGATAAGAAACATACATTACAGTGGTACTCGGTTGGGTAAGGCACCGGGTGCCTGTCGCAGCCCATCGGTTTGGGTCGTGACAAGACATTAGGTATCGGCCACCGCATTGGCCTTCCCAGGAGGACGTAGAATAGCGATATCATAGTCTTTATGTAATTCTAACCATATCTGGTACCGCAAGTTAAGATCTTCCTGTTTGAAAAAAATCCTTTAGACTTCGTTGGTCAGTAAAGACCTCACAAGGTACATCGTACATATACTGTCGCCAGATCTTTAAGGCATAGACAAATGGCTGCCAATTCCAAGTTGTGGAACAGATAATTCTTCTCGTAGGTCTTCAATTGCCAAGACGCGTAGGGAATCACCCTATCGTCTTGCGTCAACACCACACCGAGGCCAACACGTGATGCGTCACAATACATAGTATAAGACCCCAAACCCGTAGGCAATACCAACACTGGAACAATAGTCAAAGCAGTCTTGAGCTTTTGAAAGCTCACCTCACATTCCTCGGACCATATGAAAGGAGAACCCTTCTGGGTCAATCTGGTCATAGGTGCAGCAATATATGAGAAACCCTCTACGAAACAACGATAATACTCGGCCAAACAAAGGAAACTCTGAATCCCAGTACCTGAAGACGGTTTGGGCCAACTCTGAATCACTTCAATCTCCTTCCAATCTTCTGAATCAAGACATAATTAACTCATTGAGAATTTTGCATACAACTTCTTCTCCCTCAAGTTCTGGAGCACAATCATCAGGTGTTGTGCATAATTTTCCATGCAGCGGGAGTACACCATGATATCATCAATAAAAACAATAATGAATGAACCAATGTATGGCTGGAATACATTGTTCATCAGGTGCACAAATGGTGTCGGGCATTTGCCAGTCCAAAGGACATCACAAGGAACTCGTAGTGACCATACCGAGTCCTAAAGGAAGCCTTCGAAATATTCGGATCTCGAATAGTTAGCTAATGATAACCTGAGCACAAATCAATCTTTGGGAACACTAGCACCCTGTAGTTTTTCAAATAAGTCATAAATGCGTTGAAATCAATACTTGTTCTACACTAACCTTTGCTCAACTGCCTATAATATATACACATGCACATAGAACCATATTTCTTCTTCACAAACATGACTATAGCACCCCACAACAACACACTAGGCTGAATGAAACCCTTCTCAAGCAACTGCTCTTTTACCTCATTCAGCTCCGCTGGGGCATACGTTAGCTGAGTGCTCGACGACAAGTCAATACAAAATCGATATCCTTATCGGGAGGCATGCCGGAAGATCTGCCGGAAATACATCTGGAAAGTCTCTCTCACTAATGAAACTTACTCCACGGTAGGAGTATCAAAACTAACATCACTTAGAAATGATAGACAAGCATCACATCCTTCTCAACCATCTGCTGAACCTTTAGAAAGGACACAACCCTACATGGAACATAGTTTAATGCACACCTCCAGTCTAACCATAGAAAATCTGGAATTGCCAATGTCACAGTCTTGGAAATAATATATAGAATAGCATGATAGCGAGACAACCGATCCATTCCTATGATAACATCAAAGTATACCATACTAAGAAATAATATATCAACTCTGGTCTCAAAACCACCAATACAACTAAACACGACTGATATACATGCTCTACAATAATAGAATCTCCCACAAGCATGGACACATAAACTGGAGAACTCAAAGAAACACGAGATTTATCCAAATGAGGAGCAAAGTAAGATGACATATATGAATACGTGGATCAAACCAGACTAATGCATTGTTATGGTAAACCATAACCATACATGTAATGAATATGTCTGAAGCTACTGCCTCTGTCCTATCCGAAAAAGACTTGAATCCGGCATGGCCTCCCCCTCCAGAGCGACCTCTACCCGACCATCCACCAATCCTAGCTGGATGTGCGGGTGTAGCGGCAACTGGGCAACAACCATGGCCTGAGAAGTTTGCAGACCCAATTGAATTTGTGGAGCCTATGTAGTCTTTGGAGGTGCACCCCTCCTGAGTCTGGGCAGCCTCGAACCATAGGATGAGTATCACCACACCCAAACCAGCTCTTGGTGGGCGAGGCTGCTGGGACTGGCTCGGGCCTGGTCGATTGGACTGACCTCTAAACACACCACGTGTAGGAGGTGCACCGGAAAGTGGATGAGCAAAGTGTGCAAAACTAGAAGTGACGATGTGTAGCTGCAACTTGGCCATCACTAAATCCTCCAATACCTCGAAGCCTCTTGGCCTCCCTATCCTCTCTCTCACGAGCCCACATACCCTCTAACCACTATGCAATTTCTACCGCCTACTGATATGGGGTACTTTTCTCCAACTCTCGAGCTATGTTGAATCTAATACCATAGTTGAGCCTCTCGATAAATCGACGGATCGGACACCATACTCTGAAACTATTAGAGTACCCTAGTGCAGCTGCTCAAATTCCGCACGCCATGCATCCCAAAGGTCTGAGGAACAAACCTTTTCAAGAACAACTCTAAAAACCGAGACCATTTAAGTGAATTTGCATTGACTGGGCTACCGTCCTCGTACCCTCGCCACCACTAATACGCTGCTGCTAACAGCTGGAATGTACTAAAAGCAACCCTGATCGTCTCCACAATACCCATGATGCGGAAAATAAGGTGGCACTCCTCTGGAAATTCATGTGCATCCTCTGAATAAAACTACTCAAAGTATAAGGGTGAACTTGTTGAACCTCTCAATTCTAAGATGCTCCTCCTCAAATGATGTTTCCCTAATTAGGGGCTGAACCAGAACAACAGGTTGTACTGGACTGGGGTACAGACCTTGGGAGTCTGAGTTCCTCCCCTAGCCTTAGATATGGTTAGTGCAAGTGGAATCATCCCCATGTGAGCTAAGGTACCGAAGATGCTCAAGAATTGTGCGAGGATTTCCTGAAATACAAGGGTGACAACAGGAGCCTCGGGTGCCTGCCCCCAACTAGGTCTACCGGTGGCTCCTCTGTCACAACTCGGACAGGTGCTCTGGCTGCACCACATGGCCCTCCTCGACCTCTGCACCGGCCCCGGCTTCTTGCAGCTCTAGTGGGTGATGCATGTGTATGATCGTCGAATCCAGCAGTGCGTGGCTCACCATCTGCGAGAGAATAGAAAGTCAAATATTCAGTTTTCGAAGTCACCAATTTGCACGATAAGGAATCAAAGAAGTGAAGTTTACTAACAGTACCATAGCCTCTCGAAGATAAATACAGACGTCTTCGTACTGATCTGCAAGACTCTACTTAACCTGCTTATGGCTCGTAACACCTATGAACCTATAGCTCTAATACCAACTTGTCACGATCCCAATTTTCCACTGTAGGATGTCGTGATTGCATTTAGTCTCTACGATTAGGTAGCCTAACATGCATAGAGAAATAATGGGTATACTATTAAAACTTTAGATAAAAACCTTCATACTATAATAATGAACTCAACAGTACAATAGCCAACAATTTTCCCAAAACTCGGCGGAATGGAGCCATAAGTGTGCAATATGGTACTACAAGTCTCGAACTTCAAAACTCTTTGAAACCATAAAGAAATAGTGGAATGTCTAAAACAGAAGGGGACTCCGAGGCGAGCAGACGTGGAGCAGGTATACCTTGAAGTCTCCAAAAGCAACAACTTAAATCAAGGGACGTACTTTTATCTACATAAAAAGAGGTTTAGACGCGTAGTATGAGTAAACCACAATGGTACCCAGTAAGAATAAAGTCCAACCTTGGTGGATTAGGGACGAATCCCGGTCAAGACACCTACTATGATATAATAAACAAAATAAAAACGTAATCACAAGAAGTAATGGCAAGTGGAGCAATAAATAATATGAAGCAAGTTAATAATATAGATTAGCGAAAGAATCATAAGCATAAAGGCAACATAAGGGAAGACATAGAAAAGAACCACAATGTTCAAATACGTAAAATAACTGATAGAACAAGGAAGAACAAAAAATAACAAGTATTCCCACCAAATAACTCTTTACAACACGAGATAAACAACAAGAATCACAACAAGGTACCGCTTTGTGTATAATAATAATCACAATCGAGGCACTGCCTCGTATGTAATAAGGATCACAATCGAGGTACCGCCTTATATTCACATTTCTCAATTTCAATCACAATATTTCCCGAAATAGGTACTCATGTTAGCCCAACATATAATGTCGCGTGGCTTCACGTAATTACCTTACAAAAAACACGTACAACAATAGCCCATGACTCAACCACAATGTGTACACGAACATCACCAATAACAAAGAATGTAAAATTCTCAACAAGAAAAATGTCTCAATAATTAACACTTCGCCTCAATGTGATAACGACTTTCACAATTTCAACACTAATAATTCAACAATGAGAAAGATAATGTGCAACCGTGATATAAAATAAGAATAACTCACAATAGAGAGATAATTTATACCATTGATGGCTTCAAATAAGGATAATCAATAATGAAAATATTAACATGTAACAATGACCTCAAATAATGATAATTGAAAATGAAAGAGATAACATCTAACTATATCTTCAATAATGATAAATCAACAATGAAAGAGATACCATGTAACATTGAGAGAGGAAACAAGTTCAACTAAAGCATAAGGGAAAAATACCAAGTAATAAGTGAACAAGTATTAACAAAGTCATTTAAGGAATGTAAAGATTGACTAGAAAAAAATAAGATTAGTTTGACTATGAGAATTTAGGACATGATATGCCAAATCGTTTAAAGCATGGAAAGAGTCTAAGTACCCACTCATCACCTTGCGTACACGACTTTCACATAACACTAACAATACAATCAATGCCAAATCCTAAAAGGTAGTTCCCACACACAAAGTTAGGCAAAATACTTACCTCAACCATGCCAATTTAACACTTGGAAATAACTATTCCCCTAAAACTCACCATCGCGTGTCTCAAATCTTACAAAAATCAGCTTAATATCATCAAACAATGCTTGGGAAATCAATTATAATAGATAAAGCTATGATCGTTACAGTTTTCCTAAAAAGTCAACAAAAACCTGGGGCTTGCTCGGTCAAGACCTGACTCCAATGAGAGATTCTGACTACCTATTACCCCACGAGTTCATATATGTGATTAGTTTCAAAATCCGAGTGAAAATCGACAATCAAAACTCAAATTCTTATTTTTCAAAAACTTGACAAAGTTTCACAAATTTTAACTTTGAGTCACATGATTTTGGTGTTAATATCTAAGATATATTGATGGAATATAGTTGGAGATAGATTAGAATCATTTACCCAAAGTTTGTAGGTGAGAATCCCCTCTCCAAATCGCCTCATACTGAGTCTAGATTTCTAAAATGAGAGAATGTGAGATGAAATCCCGGCTTCACACCCTTTTGAGAAGCTGATGATTTCGCAATTGTGAAGTATCCCTCGAAAATGCAAAAACTTTCAGTCATATGCGAAGCTCCCAATTACGACTCTGGATTCACAATTCAGATGCTTGTCTCTATCACAAATGTGGTTTTTTTGTCACAAATGTGAACTAGCCCTCTACCTGAACTTCTTCGCAATAGCGAGCCAGGTATTACAATTTCGGTGCCTGAGGGCCCCAGCTCGAAATTGCGAACCTGGTGTTAGCAAATGCGATATAAGAGGCATCAGACAGTAGACTTTTCATTTTTTGTTCAAAACCTTCCGAAATTTGTCTGAAACTCATTTGAGCCCTCGGGGATCCAAAACAAACATCCACACAAGTCTAAAAACATCTTATAAACTCGCTCGCACAATCAAAACACAACACTATCATCTAAAACTATGAATCCTACACTAAAACATATGAATTTCAAAAGTAAAGTTCAAGAATCTTTATAATTACAACCTAGCGTCCCAATCCTATCAAATCAACCTCAAATGACACCAAATTTTACAAACAAGTTCTAAATAGTATAATGGACATATTCCAAGTCCCAAAATAAAGTTCCGAGCTCGATAGATGAAACAACCTATGGTCAAACATTTCAACTTCAAAATTGTCAAATTTCGGTAAAACAACATAAATCAACCCACAGACTTCCGAAATAAATTCTGGGCATACACCTATGTCCGAAATCACAATACAAAGCTATCGGAGCCATCAAAACACTGATCAAGGGTCGTTTTCACAAAAGTCAACGTTTAGTTAAAATTTCTAACTTAGGTTTCTATGTCAAGAATCAAAGTGTCCAAATCAACCCGAAAGCATTCCAGAATGAAACTAACTGAACCCCCAAGTCATAAAACTATAAACACATATATGTGAAGCATCAAAATGGGAAACGAGGCGCAATTACACAAATGATCAGTCAGTTTGTTACATAAATATGTGGATAAGCAGATTAATTTGTCTACACCTACAAGTGATATGACCTCTAATGAATTTCTTCATTCATTCTAGGCTGAGTAGAAGTTAAAGACATTGTCCTATACTCAAATAAGGTAGACATGTATCACAAGATCTCTCGTAAGCTTTCAATGGGGGGGGGGGGTCTAATATGGGCATAAGTATGTGGTATCAGGGACACATGTATTAGCATGTAAGACAAACAAAGTTGTTCAAGAATAAGTTGAGTGAAGAAATCCCAGAGATAGTATTCAAACAGACATATATGAAAGTGTTATAGTATCACATTATAGAAGGATCACAATGATTATACAGGTTTAGGAATTAGTAATCATGAAGCTTAGGATAATACTTTTAGCACAACATATGATTTTAAACACCATATATGTATTTTAGCCAAGTTCTATAACTTAAGCTAAATGTGGAGCAACCATCAGAATACACACACGGGTAAGTACAAGGATATAGTAAGTTTCAGAACATGCTTATACAATAAAATCCCAGACATGACTGCACAGTCATGATGTTTAACACAACACAAATGATCTTCCAAGAGTCAATAGAGTCACAAAAGCTCATTTGAAAGAAGAAATCGATCTAAATCTCATGAGATGATGTACCTAGACTATGGTAATAGTCCTATCTTTATCATTTAAGGGTTCATATCCATTTAGGCTAGTTTATCAAGTGTATCATACCAATAACTCTAAAATAAATTAATATAGCATACAAGAGAACTAGAATAGAACCTCATAAGGTCTAGAAATTAAGATAACTATATTAGATCATTTGAAAGTTTCTTTGTTAATCTCAAAAGCTTAACAATGTATACGTTATTCAAATACTTGTTCATTAAGATTACCAGTATAATAGATTAGTACATTATTCTGATTTCATGTTATTAAAGAAACTTATAACTCCAAAGCTTAGTAATCAATCATGAGCTAATGACAAACATACAAAGATAAGTAATTATAACATATATGAAATAGAGTCAATTAACAACAGAATGAACATGATTTCAATAAAATAATTAAGAGAAAAGAAAGGTCAAGGCTCACAGACCTTATTTTCGGCAGCAAACCAAATGAGAATTTTCTCAGCCGTTAAGAATCAGAAACTCAAACTCCGATCAATGTAAAACTCAAAACCGAAAAGAAAATCAAAGCAAGATAGAAATCGTAGCTTGATTCATTCACTCAAAACATCTGTGCAGTGAATGATTGTAGTGAGGTTGATATTTTTGGCTTGTAAGATGATTTTCATGTGTTAGGTTGTCTTAGGTGAGAACATTGAAGGCTCCAATTTATAGTGTCATTCAATGACCTTTGGTTTCAAAAGAATTCAAATTTATAGTGGAGAGTGACGAAGAGTTGGTAATGCAATCATACGAGTAATGATCAAAAGAAATCTGAGGGGAAAATCATGGGGGGGGGGGAGGGATTTACCTGAATACTGTAGTGAGTAAGTTGACTGTTGATGGAAACGACTCATCGGACAAAGCCCAAAAATCCAGAGGTCACTACATTTGACCTTTAGGTACAGAATCATGATAATTAAGTTCTGAGGAGGCTCCTAATATGCTTTGATTTGAAGGAACATAAGAGGTCTAGAACAATTAGTGGTTTCACTCATTGGTCCATGATTTCAAAAATAGGGCTTTTGAATTTAATCGGTGGAAACAAAAAGGAAATAACAGGACTCATAGCACAGGGACAAAAAAGATAGCCATGCATGCTCGACTTGAAAGAACGTATAAGAAAATTGGATAGTCTGAAGTTTCACTTCTAGGTTAGGGTTTTCAGATTTGGGGATTTTCAATATCAACGATGAAATAGGAAAGAAACAGTGGGATCTGCAGGTATAGGTGACAATAATAATGCTTTGTGGCTTGATTCGTTACCTTGCACTAATTTGTGCAATGTTTTTTGATTGATTGGCCTGGTGAGTTGAGATAAATGAGAGAGGAAGGGGAACGGAGAGGGGGGGGGGGGGNTAAGAATAATTATGGTGTTGGTGATAGTTGAGTTAGTCTTTATGTTTAAATAGGGACATGAGGTTTGGGCCATTGAATCTTTTTATCAACGACCCTAGTAATTTGGGTATTAAAAAATTATAAATGGTATAATATGATGACGTTGGATTGTTTGTGTTTGGACGAATGAGATTAAGTCTAGTGGAGTATTAAAATTTAAGATAAAAATGAGATAAAACGTCTACCGTTAATATAAAAAATGGAAGACTTGGATTGGTTGTGTTTATTTTATGAGTGTTGTGGAGAGATGGCGTGGCAAGCTCTAACTGGTTTGGAGAGGATGCCATAGATCGCCAATTTGGAATAGTGGGATGGACCTGGACCGGTTAAATGCTTTGAGCCAGTGTTTTTGGGCTGAAATTGGTTTTACAAATAACCACGTTGTATTTAATGCTGCAATTAAAATTGTAGATTTTTGGTCTTTAACCTTTTAAAATTTAGTATAAATGAAGTTACCTAGAAGCACAAGAATTCCTCAAATTTCGAGATCACATCACTTTCAAGGAGTCTCCAAAATCAGCACAACAAGGAGAAAAGCGATAAGACAACGACCACGTGATTCTTCACGTTGGATTTACTTGGTTTGCCTTTGGTTTGGCCTTTGGTCATATGAGAAATCATAGAGAGGGTTTGAGAGCGTTTTGGATATGGAAATAGTGAAAAATATGAATGGAAACGGACTATAGGCATTTGATATATATTTGAATATTTCCATCGTCCAACGTGGGTCCCATAGAGAGCTGATTGCGCAGTCTCGCAAAAATGAGAATATCTATCTACTCTGATGTTGTATAAATAAATTGTAGAAGAAAACTAGATTCGTATAACTTAACTTTGGTATGTGGATCACCCCATAAATACAAGTACATTGAAAGAAAATATAAGTGACATTAGATCCAAAGTTTTGTAAGAGTATGAACATACCTTGCGACAACTTTTGCAAATTTTTGTTTTACAACTTACTTGACATCAGAGCTTAATATAAGAATATTGTATGATTGAAATACTGTAACGACACGGCCGGTCGTTCCGTGAGATGAGCCCCGTTTCCCCCATTTCTGCTTTATCATATATTGCGTAGCATATTTGTGTTTTGTTGGGTCGGTTGGTTCGGGTTCGGAGTGGCCGCGGTGAGAACCGAGATACTTAGTCTCTCAAATTGGCTTAATAGTTGAAAAGTCAATTGGGAGTTGACTTATTGGTAAACAGTCTTGGAATGTAGATTTTATGGCCCAGATAGCTTCGTTAGGTGATTTGGGACTTAGGAGTGTGTTTGGAATGAGGCTTAAATTGGCGAAAGCTAGTATTTGGCGATTTTCGGTTGGCGGGGGAAAATTAGCTATCGGTGTCGTAATGGAATTCTGAAAGTTGGAAAAAGTTCGTAGTGCCATTTTGGATGTGTGTGCCAATTTTCAGATCATTCGGATGAGGTTTGATTAGTTTCGGCATTGTTGGTGATTTTCGGAAGTTTAAAGATCCTTAGACTTGAATCATGAGTTGATTTGGTGTTTCGATGTTATTTTGGGTGTTCCGAGGGTTTGAATAAGTTTGAATGAGGTTATGAGCTGTGTTGGCATGTTTGGTTGAGGTCCCGAGGGCCTCGGGTGCGTTTCGTGTGAGTTTTGAGCGAGTCCGGGCATTAGCGGAACTCAGGCATGGTTCTAGGCTTAAATTTTATGCTGAGGGTGAAGGAATTTCCGTTGGGGGCGGAATTGGAGCGCTGAGGGCCGAATTTTTGACGCTGCGGCGCTCCAGGGAAGAATCCGCAGGTTCGCTGGTCTGATTTCAGGAGCCTATATATTTTGGTCTAGAAGGAATTTTGAGATGATTTAAAAAACGAAATCGGTAGCACTTCGTGTCTAGTTTCCAGAAAGCTATAGAAATTATAATTTGGACATCTGTAGTGAACGTAATCGACAAAATACTGAATCTTGTCATTGCAGCCTCCAGAAGTGCGACAACGCTAATTGTTCGCGTCCACGGAGGTTGGTTCCGCTGCAGCGCCCGGAATTTCGCTATCAGCGCTATGGAGATCAGAAAATTCACTATATAAATGGGATTTAGGGCATTATTTCACATTTTGGACCTAGAGAGCTCGGTTTGAGGCAATTTTTGAGTGTTTTCAAGAAATTTATCAGGGTAAGTCATTTTAACTCGGATTTGGTTAATACACATGAATATATCAATGATTTAATCATTTGATTAGGACTTTGAGGTAGAAATTTGGGGAAAAATTGTAGAAACTTCATAAAATGATTTTTTTGGATTTGAACATCGAATTGGAGTCGGATTTGAATGAAACTAGTATGGTTGGACTCGTGAGTGAATGGGTTTCCTAATTTTGTAACTTTTTTTTTCTGAATTTTGAGACGTGGGCCTGGGGGCCGGATTTGGCCAATTTCGGGATTTTTGGTCTAATTTGATAACATTCATATGGGATTCATTCCTTTAGCATATATTGATGATAATATACTGATTTTGGATAGATTCAGAGCATTTGGAGGCCGAATCGAGGAACAAGAGCATCGCAGGCTATTGTTTTGTCCGGCTTGAGGTAAGTAATGATTGTAAATCTTATTCTGAGGGTATGAAACCCCGGACATCACATTGTATCACTGTTTTGGAGTGGCGCACATGCTAGATGACGAGTGTGTGGCGTACACTGTTGGAGGATTGTGAATTGGTCTGTCCCGTAAATATGTTGCATATTTGATAACAAATCATATGATATGTTATGTTTTAATGATTATTACATTATTTTGGGCTGAATGTCGTATTTGGGCCTTGTGCCAAGTGTTTGGACCCCTTGGGGGATTTTATTGCTAGTCCTCCTCACTATATTGACTTATGATTACACTCAGACATATTATGTTTAACTGAATTCAAAACTCAGTCTTACTTACACTATTTTGAGAGATAAAATGATGTTTTTGGGTTGAGTACCCCGTTTTATTGATAGGCCGAGTGGCCTTTTGAGAGTTTCTGACTGAGTGAGGCCGAGGTCCTGTTTGTGAGGATATGATATGCCACGAGGTTGCTTGATTTTAGCGCTTGGGCTTAAGGAGCCCCTCCGGAGTCTGTACACACCCCCAGTCAGCGCAGGTACCTACTGAGTGCGAGTGTCGAGTGCCGAGTGATGAGTGATTGGGAGGCATGAGTGATAGTGAGGTTACCCCATGGGCTAATACCTAGTGACATTCAGGTATGCTGAGTGATGTTTTGCCCGAGGGGCGATTTATGATTCATGTTTTGGCCCGAGGGGCTACTTATGATTTATTTCATTTTACACTAAATCCTTCGGTTATTTTTATTTCTCAAACATATGGAAAACACATTTTTCGAAGGATTTTAGTGAAGTTGGCTTTTAAGGCATGTTGATTTTGATATATATATATATATATATATATATATATATATATATATATATATATATATATATATATATATATATATATATATATATATATGTATATACTATTGGAAAGAAAGGATGTGCATATTGTGAACTGATGATTGATTTTTATGTTTTTCTTACTGCTTAGAATTGATTTATTTTCATTACTACTGAGTTGGCGTACTCACATTTCTCCCTACACCCCTGTATGCAGATCCATGTGATGATATTGAGCGTTAGTCATCTATTTCCGTGCGGAGCCGGAGTCGAGACATAGAGGTAGCTGTTTAGCGCTCACATCATCTCTGTTTTCCCTTTCTTATTTTGCACCTAGTTCTTCATTTCGAGGTTTTGTATTTATAATAGTAGACTTTTTGGTATACTCCTTAGATGCTCATGACATGTTGACTCCGGATTTTGGGGATGGTTTTAGACTTTTTTACTTTTTGTTTTGCTTAATGGATTTAGTAATTTTATATAAGTTTATGAAATGTTGAAAATGAGTTGGGATTTGGGAAATAAACTGTAAGTATGTGTTTGTTGGCTAGCCTAGTTCCACGATAGGCACCATCATGGCCGATTTAGGATTTAGGGTCGTGATAAGTTGGTATCAGAGCCTAGGTTACATAGGACTCACCAGTCATGAGCAGGTTTAGTAGAGTCTCGTGGATCAGTACGGAGACGTCTGTACATATCTTTGAGAGGTTGCGGAACCCTTTGGAACAATCTCATTTTTCTTGAATTCTGCCGTGCTATTTTGTTAACTCTAGAAATCTAAACTTCTGTTGTTTCATTTTCTCACAGATGGTGAGGACTTGCGCTACCGATCAGGGTGATCAACAACCAGCTAGACCAATGAGAGCTTGAGGCCGTGGTAGAGGTATGTGCCAGCCCGTGTAGCAGCCAGAGTAGTACCAGTTGATCCCCCTACTATTCAGGATCATATTCCCGCCGCAGATACTGCAACGGGACAGGCTTAGGCACCGGCATTGCCTATTGTTATTCCGGGTCTTCATGAGACCTTGTCTCAGATCTTGACTGTATGTACCACCCTTGCTCGAGCAGTTGCAGCCACTTCGCAGGCCGGGGGAGGTAGTTAGACTCTAGTTTCCCGGACACCTGAGCAGGTTACTCAGGGCCATCAAACACCGCGGTCGGTTCCAGCCCAGCCAGTTGCTCTAGTTCGGCACTTCGTGGTTCCGGCTATGCCAGAGGACGAGCAGCGTAGACTGGAGAGATTTAGTAGACTTCAGCCTCTGACATTCAGTGGTGCCGAGGGCGAGGATGCCGAGGGTTTTCTGGATATGTGTCATAGGATGCTGCGTACTACTGGGATTCTAGAGAGCCCTGGGGTCTCGTTCGCTACTTTTCAGTTTTCTGGTGCTGCTTTCACTTGGTGGGAGTCTTTTGATAGGCGTCGGCCTGTTGGTTCAGCACCCCTCACCTGGCAGTAGTTCTCCTATCTTCGTGGTGAAGTACGTACCCTAGTCTCATAGGGAGAAGCGGCGCCGACATTTTGAGTAGCTGCGTTAGGGGGAGATATCAGTGATGCAGTATGAGATGCGATTTTCAGAGTTGGCTCTTCATTCCACCGAGTTGGTCCCTATTGATAGGGAGAGGATTATGAGGTTTGTGGATGGACTCATTTATCAGCTTCGCCTTTTATGACTCGGGAGCGAGTAGCAGATGCTACCTTCGAGCAGGTTGTTGATATTGCTCGAGATATTGAGTCGGTTCATCGCTAGGAGCGGGAGGAGAGGGAGGCCAAGAGGCCTCGTGGATCGGGAGTTTCTAGTAGTGCTCCTTCCAGGGAGCAGTTTCAGGATGGTAGAGGCCCTTCATTCAGGCCTCCTCAGTCACTCCGCCCAGCCTATAATGGTGCATCTTCGGGGCATGGTCTCCGCAGTTCTCAGCCAGAACGTTCTTCATTCGGTGCCCTCCCAGCATAGAGAGCAGCTCGAGCACCACCAGTTCAGAGTTCCTCTATGCATGATTCTTCTAGTGGCCATTCGGGTGCCAGGGGTTTCTATCAGTCCCTGCCTCTAGCCCCAGGGAGTTGTTTTGTGTGTGGAGTGTTTGGGCACATGTGGTGGTTCTTCTTAGTAGAGGGGCCAACACTCAACTTCAGCTCCAGTAACTTCACCACCCGCCTAGACAGCCAGGGGTGGTATTTAGTTAGCTAGAGGTCGCCCTACAGGGGGAGGTCGAGCAAGTGGAGGTCAGGCCCGTATGTATGCGTTTCTAGCCAGGCCAGATGCTATCGCCTCCAATGTAGTGATCGCAGGTATAGTCTCAATATGTCGCCGAGATGCTTTGGATTTATTTGACCTTGGTTCTACATATTCTTATATCTCGTCATATTTTGCCCATTTCCTGGATATGCACCATGATTCTTTAGTTACGTTTGTTCATGTGTCGACTCCGGTGGGCGATACTATTGTTGTGGACCGTGTGTATCAGTCATGTGTGATATCTATTGGGGGGTATGGAGACCCGAGTGAAGCTACTACTACTCAACATGGTCGATTTGATGTGATATTGGGCATGGATTGGTTATCTCTGTGTCATGCTGTCCTTGACTGTCACGCTAATACTGTGAACTTAGCTATGCCAGGATGTCCGAGGGTTGAGTGCAAAGGTTCTTCTGAGTATGTGCCTAGCATGGTGATTTCCTACCTGAAGGCTCAACGTATGGTTGAGAAGGCGTGTTTATCGTATATGGCTTTTGTGAGGGATTTCAGTGGTGAGACTCCCGTTATTGATTTGGTTCCTGTGGTCCGTGACTTTCCGTACATGTTTCCTGCAGACCTGCCATGCATTCCACCTGATAGGGAAGTTGATTTTCGTATTGACCTGGTGTCAGGCACCCAACTTATTTCTATTCCACCTTATCGTATGGCACTAGCGGAGCTAAAGGAATTAAAGGAGAAGTTTCAGGAACTCCTAGATAAGGTGTTCATTTGGCCTAGTGTGTTACCTTGGGATGCACCAGTGTTGTTTGTAAATAAGAAGGATGGTTCTATGCATACGTGTATCGATTATCGGCAGCTGAACAGGGTTACGGTGAAGAACCAGTATCCCTTGCCTCGTATAGATAACTTGTTTGATCAATTGCAGGGTGACAGGGTATTTTCCAATATTGACTTGTGTTCCGGCTATCATCAGTTGAAGATTCGGGGGCCATACATTCCGAAGACTACTTTTAAGACTAGATATGGTCATTATGAGTTTCTGGTTATGTCATTCGGGCTGAACAATGCCCCAGTAGCTTTTATGCACTTGATGCACAGTGTATTCCAGCCTTATCTGGATTCCTTCATGACCGTGTTCATTGACGGTATCTTGGTGTATTCCCGATCTCGGGAGGATCATGAGCAGTATTTGAGAGTTGTGCTTCAGACCTTGAGGGAGAAGAAGTTTTATGCAAAATTTTCGAAGTGCGAGTTCTAGCTTGATTCACTAGCATTCTTGGGGCACGTGGTGTACAATGAGGGTATTCAGGTTGACCCAAAGAAGATAGGGGCAGCACAGAGCAGGCCCATACCATCATCAGCTACCGAGATTCACCGTTTCCTTGGTTTGGCAGGTACTATCGCCGTTTCGTAGTGGGATTTTAATCTATTGCAGCACCTATGACCAGACCGACCCAGAATGGTTGATCACGCTCAACTAGGTCTTCTATAAAGACTAAACGGGCGTTGCAAATATAAATCTGGGGTATTAAGCCCAAAGTCGATCCCACGAGGAATTGAACGTATCAGTTGAATTTATTAAATACTAAACTGATGTTTAATCAATTATCTTAAGACTTTTAAATATCAACTTGTGTAGTTTAACTAATTCTACTAACAAAATAATAAATTAACAATTAACTAACAATTTAATGTAAACAATAATA
>ML401143.1:0-18450 GCA_005239525.1 Nicotiana knightiana
TCTTGATATGTTTTTGAGTCTATTTATACGGTTGGGATGAACCCTACCCGTCTAAAAGACTCCTATCCTGGCTTGGAAACTCTTAAAAACCATAAAAACTCGGACCTCACCGAAATAGGCGCCCATGCGTTATGGGTCTAACGCCTGGGTAACGCCAGGCCATCCCAGGCGTTTTGGCTATAACGCCTGGGTAATTCCAGGCTTGTCCCGGATCACTCCTTTTCGACTCTTGCACGTATTTCCCGACGTTTATGCTCTCATTTAGCTCGGCTTCCATTTTCAACTCACCTGCGCATTAAATAAACTCCATTAGGCACACATGACGTGTATTTTTATCATTAAAACACCTAAAATGCACGGTATATAATGCTAAAAATCATGAATTCTAGTCACGCATCAATGGGTAACTTCAAATGACTAGGTAAATGATATCACTAATTGGTACGACGTGATGAGGGTATGTATATTCCGGAAAGGGCAACGTGTTTGAGTTAAGGGTACTTCATTAGTATCGTGGCGCCCTATTGTTGGATTGACTGTTGATATTTAAGGTTGCTTGGTAAATGGAAGGATTATGGGGGTATCCCTCGTGGAATGAGTGAGTATTTAGGATGTGTTATGCATTCGAGCGGTGGAGTTGTGATCAGATATGGTAATCCGTACATTTCATGGACTTCGAGACTGAGAGTTCTCATAAACATGATATTTTGTGGAAGTGAACTGTGAAGAGGCGAGATGAGCTAGTCGGATGTTAGTATGTACCATGATTCTATCATTCTGAACTTTTTGATAAGTTATCTATCTGTTGTGGGTGATTAGAGTTAATTTAGGGTCACTGGTAGGCTAAAAGGGTGCATGTTCTGCTCCGGGTCGAAATCGTTGGCTCCGAATTTCTATTATTGAGGAGGGTACCATTCGATTTTGATTTAGTTTATTCATGTTCTGGAGTGATCTATGAGTTACCCTTCGGTTTTGCGATGAGTGGTGATTATTGGTTATATGCACTTATGGTGCGGTTCTAATTGGGCGTTATGGCTAGAGTTGAGTAAGGTAAGTAATTGGGTGTTGCGGGATTGAGGCGTGTTGGCTATACACCTTCTGTTTCAGGTGGCATGGTATCGTCCGGTTTCCCCCGTGGTTATGGAAATGCACTTTGAGTACCTGATAGCGAATTTCGAATGGTTATTGATTTTGGGCAAGGTGTCTTGAAGTATTTCAAGTGGACCGGCGTTGTATGAGATCGCGCAGTGTAGCAGAGTTATGTAGGGGTATGACCTTTGGTATTGGATACATGTATTTCTCATTTTTACAGTGTGTGCTAGGCTGTTAGTATGACATGGTGATGGTAATTTTAATGGAAGGATAGTCCTCTCGTGGGGATCTTTTTATATAATTTGATTACATTGGGAAGTTGCTGATAAGTGCCCAAGTTGCACAAGTTTTGGCTTCGAACTGTAACGATGTGTCGAATGGTTAGTGTCATGTTATCAGGGTGGTTGTGATGGATGAGAGGAGGTCATTGGATCTAGAATGAATATTTTCGGAATTTTCTACAGCATAGCTGAAAGGATAATATCGGGAGTTGGCTTAGAAATCTGCTATAATTCCTGTTTGGGAAGGGGGGGTTTCATGTCTGGTTGATCGGACGAATAGTTGTTAGTTCTATGTGCTTCTTTCATCTTCGGCAGTATATGGAAGTGTTAGAGCGAGGCATTTCTTGATAAGAGGTTATGTACCGTTATTGGGTTGTTCTGAGCAGTTATTGTGGTTAAAAGTTATTGCTATGAGTGTTTGAGTCACGCAGTGTATTAGGTGATTTCATCTTGGGTGCATATATGGCTTGATTCAGCATGTTCAGAATTGTTCAATCTATAGTTATGGAAATTTTGATCTTGTATATTATTTCAGATGTGGGAATTTGGTTCTAAGATTTATGGGCCAGGATTTGGATTTCGAAATTTCAACGGTATTTTGCTATTGGACCCATATGGGGTAGGGTGACGTGGGATCACCCCCAGGTATGTGCATGGTAAGATGCGTAACAATTTAATAGTGTTGGGGAACAACTCTTGGCACGTTTGAGGACGAACGTATGTTTAAGTGGGGGAGGATGTAACGACCCGGCCGGTCGTTCCGAGAGTTTAGCCCTGTTTCCCCTGTTTCTGCTTCATTTTATGTGGTTCAGCTTCATTTATATGTGTAGGGTCGGTTGGTTCGGGTTCAGAGTGGTTATGGTAAGAATTGAAGCATTTAGTCTCTTAAAGTAGCCTAATAGTTGAGAAAGTCAACCAAGAGTTGAATTATTGATGAACGACCTCGGAATTCGGATTTTAGGGCTCGCATAGCTTCGTTAGGTGATTTGGGACTTAGGAGTGTGTTCGGAATGAAGTTTGGATGTCCGGTGTAGAATTAGGCTTAAATTGGAAAAAGTTAGTTTTTGGCGATTTCCGGCCGGCAGTGGAAAATAGGCTATCGGGGTCGAAATGGGATTTCGGAAGTTGGAACAGGTCCGTAATGTCATTTTGAGTATGTCTGCAAAATTTCAGGTCAATCGGAGGAGTTTTGGTTGGTTTCGGCGTAGTTGGCGAAATTTGGAAGTTTCAAAGCTCATAGGCTTGAATTTGATGTAATTTTGGTGTTTTCGTGTTGTTTTTGGTTTTTCGAAGGCTTGACTAAGTTAGAATAATGCTATGGCGTGTGTTGGTATGTTTGGTTGGGGCTACGAGCGGCTCGGGATTGATTTCGGATGGTTGGCGGGGCTTTGAACTTGGGAAATCTCAGAAAATAGATGCTGGTGTAAGTTCTGGTGTTGGCCGCACCTACGGTAGGGCAGCAGCAGGTGGGATGTCGTAGGTACGATGGGCCATGCGCAGGTACAAAAAAGGCTAGGCAAGGGAATTTTTGCAGATGCGAAGTTATGGCCGCGCCTGCGAAGCCGCAGGTGCGGAGGATTGGCCGCAGGTGCGGAATTGGTCCGTTAAGTGGGATTTCGCAGGTGCGCACCTGGGACCGCAGCTGCGGGTCAGCAGGTGTGACTGAGTTTCCGCAAGTGCGGAAATGCTGGCAGAAACATTATATATGAGGCATCCGTGAAATTCATTTCATTTCACCATTTTTGCATGCGAGAGGAGCTCCTTTGAAGGCAAATTGGAGAGGGGATTCGTGATTCTTCAGTGAAGGTAAGTTCTCGGGTGTTCATAGAGGGAGACTTCCCAAACGAAGACTCCAGGTCACTGAAACGAACACAAGGCTTTAGCAAGCCACCCAATGTAGGACGAATTACCTCCCATCCGTTCTAGCTACTCCACACTGGCCTTAAAAGCGCCTACTTTTCTTTCTTTTTTGAGCTCTCACCTTGAGCCGATCTTATTCAATGGATTGTGACTTTCTCACTTGAGCTTGAGAAGGTGGAAAATCCTTCAGTGAAGACCTAACGAGAGGCTGAATTCAAACACACCCAAAATCCACAAGAATCGTACGAACATCTATGGAGCGTAGCATGATGTACATGCACTCATTTCAAGGGGGTGCAACACTTCTCAGTTTGGGCCTCATATTTATCCTATATACCATGTTCGTATGGTGGCGCGATGTTCTACGTGAATCCACGTTCGAAGGACATCATACCAAAGTCGTACAATTAGGACCTCCATATGGTTTTATTCTGTTTATCTTATCGGAGGTTATGTTCTTCAAAAATGATGAATATGAAGTCCGGGAGGCTGCAGGTACTATGGATCCTCTGACACCCAATCGGGTTGCCTTCCCANTAAAAAACCCGGCAATCGTAGACTTCTTTGGTTTATCTAGTCTTGATAAATGAAAGGCACCCGCTCTTATTCCACACAGTCAAAGAAAAAGGCCGTCTTCTCAAAGTCCGTACCTGTACCGAAGAGACCAGACCTTGGAATTTTTACTTTCAAAAAATCTTGCTTCAAATCAAAGAAAGAAGGTCTATTTTCCCACGTAGTTCGTCGGTCAAACCACTTTGGAGCACATCCTTACCTACATCGAACTCTATGTGTTCCCTATCTCCCCCTTTTTTGCCTTCGGCTATTACCGGCTGGCAAGGCTTGGCCCAACATTGGATTTGTTTGAAAACTACCAAGATGGAATTCATTCAATCAAAATAGTCAATTGATTGAGCTTATTCCCCATATTAATGGGATTTATATTTCTGGCCTGTCCAGCCCTAAAAGCCACAAGAAGGGCGATAGACAGGGTTAACCCTAGAGATGTGATGTATTCTGAAATTAGCAAGTCCATTGCTGATTCATTTTCTTTTCTTTTTCCGCTCCCCAGGGAAAAGACTTGTCGGAAATCGCCGGTGGTTGGTCCGGAAAGACATGGGACTTTATTAACATCGTTTCTATGCTATTTTGATTCGGACTAGGCTTGTATTTGAAGAATTAAAATAAGAAAACTTTGGAAAATAGGAGGAAGGAATTGGCAATTTCTTTTGGCAATTTTAGTGGGCAATTGTGGTCCGATTTCGATGTTTTTGGTATGTACGATCTCGTGGGAGGATAAGGGTTCTTGTGATGTAAATTTTATTGGATTCCGAGACCTGGGCCCGGGGCTCAGGTTTGGCCGAATTTCGAGATTCTTGTATAAATTGATAATTTTCGATTGGGTTATGTTCCTTGAGTATATATTGATCATGTTGAACTGGTTTTGGCTAGATTCGGAGCAATCGGGAGCCAATTTGAGGGGCAAAAGCATAGCGTACTAAGTGTTGTGGCCCGGTGGAGGTAAGTAATGGTTATAAATCTTGTCCTGAGGGTATGGAACCCCGGACTACATATTTTCTCACTGATTTTAGAAAGGCGAACATGTCGGATGACGAGTATGTGGCGCGTGCTGATTTTTGGATTGGACTAGGTCCTCTCCGCGGCAACTAATGAGTCGCATATTTTACTCGAAACCTTATGTTAAATTATGTTCTAAAGATTGTTGAAATACTTGGGCTATAAGCCGTGTTTGGGGCCTTGTGCCGATCAGTTTAGACCCCTTGGGGGCTTTTTACTGCTGTTTTTCCTCACTATTTGTTGATGATTTCACTCAGCCATATTGTGCATACTGTTTTTCGAAACTTATACTGATTTACACTACTTTGAGATTTAAAATGATGTTTTGGGTCGAGTACCCTATTTTACTAATTCGCCTGAGGGGCCTTTTGAGTGGTTCTGCTGAGTGTGGCCGAGGGCCAGAGTGATGGTGAGGTGCTGAGTGATATTAGCGCTTGGGCTGAAGGAGCCCCTCCGGAGTCTGTACACACCCCCAATGAGCTCATCGAGTGTCGAGTGCAAATGACAAGTGATTGGGAGGCATGAGTGACTATGAGGTGCTGAGTGATTGTGGGGTGCTGAGTGACTGTGAGGCATGCCCGAGAGGCTGATTATGATTCATGTTTTTTCCTGAGGGGCTACTTATGATTTTACTACTTTCATTTTCATACTAAATCTTTCGGTTTGAAGTTGTTAAAAATATGCATTCTTTAAAGGACTTTTCTGAAGTTGATTTTAAGGCATGATTATTTCACATATCTATGTTATACTGTTGGAAAGAAAGGTTGTGCATCATTTGATGACATTGATTTTATTTGTTTCTTGCTGCTCAGACGTGATTTATTTTCATTACTACTGAGTTGGAGTACTCACATTACTCCCTGCACCTTGTGTGAAGATTCAGGCGTTAGGGCAGGGTGAGTTGTCTAGCTATTCTAGAGATTCTTGGAGGTTTGCGAGGTAGTTGCATGTGTCCGCAGCCCTGCTCCCTCTCCTGCTTACTATTATAAATTTATTTTCGTCAAGTTGTATATTTTATGTAGATGCTCATGACCAGTGACGCCGGGTTCTCGGGGGTTATATTTGTTATTCAGTATAGTTTTGACTGTTTTATAAATGTTTAAAGGAAACTTTTATGGGTAATTGGTATAGTAAAGATGTAAATGGAAGCTTATTATAAATTTAGTGAAGTTATGGTTGGCCTAGTTCCATGATAGGCGCCATCACGACTGGCCTGGATTTGGGGTCGTGAAAATTACGCCACTCAGAGATCTCATGATCGGTAGAGAAAACTTAGGCAAATTTATAAGAAACGTAGCGGAAAGGATTCCGACAATAGGGAAAATCATAACTCTAGACTTCCTTCGTCTTGTCTAGAATTTCATCCTTGTTAGTTGATAATTTTACTGATTTATAATATTTGTTAGTTAATTAGTAGAAATAAAACTTAAATCTTTATAATTAGAAAATTACTTGGACTTGTGTTTCTTAGAAATATTGAACAGTTGCAGTTAAGCCTTAGTTCCCTGTGGGATTCGACTCCGGGCTTGTAAATCGGATTATATATGTAATGACCGCTTAGTCTTTTTTATAAGGCATAGCTGGGCGTGATCAAATTTCGACGCCGTTACTAGGGAACTAATGGTGTAGCTGTAGGTGTACATATTGCTAGGTTTCAAGTTTGAACTTTTATTTTTATTTTTTGTATTTGATTTTTTTTATTTTGTGTTACTTGTTGATTTTAAAAGCGTGGAAACTTGGAATTATGAGAGTTTTGATGTTGGTAATTCTACTTTTAATCTTCTTTATGCATATTGTGAAGAAAACCACCCATGGAAAAATTATCAAAATATTTCTGAGGGCGAGTTATGTGCACCAACTCAATATTATGTGTGGAATATGTGTGATATGTGTGTTTGTCAAGATGGTCACTTTCATGGTTGTGCTTATATGTCTTATCCTCCCCCAACCCCTTACTTTGATGGATCTTTGTTTTCTTGTGAAGTTAATAGGAACAAAGAACCCAGGGATGATGACTTGAAAGAGATCAAGGATATGCTAAAGTGTCTTGTGGAACAAAATAATGAGAAACAACTGCACATACAAAGGCAAGATGTTGCTATTCGCAACCTGGAGGCATAAGCGAGTCAACTAGTTGAAGCATTTAATGCTCAACAAGCCAATATTGTGGATAGTAGCCAAGAGAAGCATGCATTAGATAATGAAATTTAGGTTCTAATGGAGGAGGTCAGAGTATAACACCAACAATCTATCCAACTATATTTTGAAGATGCCGATGTTGTAGAAGAGATACTAGAGTCAACCAAGGATATTGCGGATGCATATTTAGTTGACTCTAGTGTCATTGGTATTGAGGATGTAGACAGTCCCAATTTTCATGTAATTGCGCATTGGTCGTTTGGATGATGATATAGAAATAGAGTCATCCGAGCCACTTGAGGAGTCAAGGAATGAGGAACAAGGTGCTTACATTCTGGAATTCTTCTTGCCTAAAAGTTGGAATTACACACCTCGTCTAAAGGACAAGAAGTGCAGAATACTAGATTGTTTCCTTGGGCCAGTTAGATTCGTTCCACCACCCCAGGGGCATAATCATAAGCTTGAATCAGAACGTGTGGTTCAATTCATAAGCTCGAGGTGGAGGCAAAAGGAAGTTCATGTCGTGCCACGACATTAAATCAAGCGCTTGTTGGAAGGCAACCCAGCGTTACTTCTTTTTTTATTTTTTATTATTTTATTCTTGTAATGTCAATTTTTTATTTTTTAGGAGCATGAAAAGCAAATCCATTGGAAGGATGCAATAGCAAATTCGATGGTTGGAACTAAGTGTGAGGTACCTACACGAAGGACCTTTATCCTGGGAGAAGTCTGAGTACCCTATGACACGACCTTTTTTTAACCAATTCTCCTAACTCATCACACCAAGAATATTTAAAATATACTAAGAACAAGAAGTGTAACATCTTCACCTCATGATTTGACTCACAAGTACCACGCATTATTCACAACTCACCCACTTACTCTAACATAGAGGTCACTGATATTACCTTTCCTTCATGAATCAAGTGCCCTCACACAACAAAAGAGAGTAGTTACACACAATAATATTTAAGAACACTTAGGAACTCAAGATAGAAAGAATTCACTCACTCTCAGAAATAACATTCATATGCCACAAAAAATGCACCATAGGCTTGCCCCTACTGTACTACTCTACTAATCGAGCTTATTCAGTCTAGGATCAAGTAGGACTTTATTTGGTTGTAATGTATGTTGTGGGACGGGTATGATACATTTAGATATAAGAGTAACTACACCTCCATAAGCACTTTAATACATATACTTTAACATTCAAACCCCATACTTATGTCAAACCAAACTCCACATTCACATCAACGTATATTACCCCATACTTCTTTAAGCACAATTACATCAAGAGCCACCACTTATCAAGGATATTTTTTTTTTTCACAACAATACAACTTTTTTTTTTTTTTTACTTNTCATTAGTTCCACTCAAAATCCAAACCAACCACCCCACACTTAAACTTTTACATAAATCATCACAATTCAAGTGCTTATGAGAGGTTAGAAGGTTTAAATAAATGGTTAATTCAAACAAAATGGGTAAGGCTTGTAATGTGGTTTCCAAAGAAACAGGATTACAGGCTCAAGAGGGTTAACTACGATACATAACAATTAGGCAGGTAAAATATACATATCTGGTTAAACAAAGAAACACCTATATCACTTCCAAGACTGAACAAAATTACTATTTTGCTTTGCAAACACATGGGCAAGTTCTAGGCATCAAATGCAATGCACAGAATAACACACAAATCTCACACACACATGGCACTTAACTCACTCAGGATTGGATTCATCAAGACACTCTAGTCAAAGTAGTTAAGCAAATTTAAAATCATACAATTTAAGGTACTTATACAAAAGTCAAAAATTGAGCCTAAATGTCACGACCAAAGTAATCACAATTCTCAAGGCATAACAAAGTCAAGAGATATTGCTTCAATTCAAAACATAACACAATGGCTCCTCTTCCTAAAAAAATAAATAAAACTAACTACACCCGGTTCAAACAAAACCCTTAGAAAAGAACCGCGGCACAAAGAAAAGCCAAGGGGGAATTTCTACACTACCTAACAAAAGAAAATCTTTTTTTGGTTTTTATTCTTTAGACTTAAATCCCTCAAGAAAATTGTCTAATAGATCCATCACCGGGAAAATTCCAATCTTTTCTATTTTGTAAAAAAAAAAATTATTCAATTAAACTAACACAACTAAATTAACATGGAAAGTCACCCAGAGAATCTCCTCGCCCCACACTTAAAATTGTGCATTTTCCCCAATGCATACCATAAATAATAAGAGGGTAAAAGAAACTGCCTAGTAGGCCAAAGGCCGAAGCACTAGCATCTCATGGGGTACTCAGACTTCTCCAAGGCCTGGACCTTCATGCGGGTACCTCACACTTAGTTCTAACCATCTGGTTTGATGTTGCATCCTTCCAATGTCTTTGCGTTCCATACTCCTAAAAAATCAAAAATAGACACTACAAAAATAATACAAAAAAAATTAAAAATATATAAAAGAAAGCGGTAAAGCTGGGTTGTCTCCCAACAAGTGCTTGATTTAACGTTGCGGCACGACGCTAATCACTTTTTCCCTCCACTTTGAACTTATGAATTGGATCCCAAGTTTCGATTCTTCTCTGTGATCATGCTCCTGGGGTGGTAGAACAAATCCGACTGGCCCAATAAAATAATATAGTATTCTGCACTTCTTGGCCTTTGGATGAGATGTGTATTCCCGTCTTTCTGGCACGAAGAATTCCAGAATGTATACATCTTGTTCCTTACTCCTTGACTCATCAATTGGCTTGGACGATTCTATTTCCGTATCATCATCCATACACAATGTGGTAAAATTCTTGGAGTGTGGACCAATGCACTCAACTACATAACCATTAGGATTGTCAACACCCTTAACACTAATGACACTAGAGTCAACTAAATATGTATCCTCAATGTTCTTGGTTGAATCCAGTATCTCTTCTACAACATCGACATCCTCAAAATCTAGTTCGATTGATTGTTGGAGTTCTACTCTGACCTCCTCCCTTAGCACCTCGAGTTTTTCATCTAACACAAGCTTCTTTTGGCTACTATCCACAATATCAGTTGTTGAGCATTAAATGCTTCAACTATTTGACGCATTTGTGCCTCTAGGTTGTGAATAGTAGCATCTTGCCTTTGTATGTGCAGTTGTTTCTCATTATCTTGTTCCACAAGGCACCTTAGCATATCCTTAATCTCTTTGAGGTCATCATACCTGGGTTCTTTGTTCTTATTAACTTCACAAGAAAAAGAAGAACCATCAAATTAAGGGGTTGGGGGAAGATAAGAAATATAAGCACAACCATGAAAGTGACCATCTTGACCACCACAGATATCCCATACATTCCACACCTAAGATTGAGTTGTTGCACATAACTCGCTCTCAGGAATATTTTGATATTTTTTCCATGGGTGGTTTCTTCCAAAATAAGCATAAGGAGGATCAAAAATAGAATTACCAACATCAAAACTCTCATAATTCCATGATGCCATATTTTTTTTTCAAATTAACAAATAAAACTAAAATAAAGAAAATAAAAATCAAAAGGATAAGCGGTCGCTGCAAATATAATCCGGTTTATAATTCCGGAGTCGAATCCCACAGAGAACTAAGGTTTCGCTATAATTGTTCAATATTGCTAAGAAACGCAAGTCCAAACAATTTCTTAATTATTGAGATTATAATATTTATTTCTAACTAATTAACTAAGAAACTAAAGTAGTAAATTAACAACTACAGATGAAATTTGGGACAGAACTAAGAAGATCTAGAGTTATGATTTCCCCAAATGTTGGAATCCTTCCCACTATGTTCACTACAATTTGGCCTATGTATTCTCTACTGATATTAAGCACTTTAGGTGCCGTAATTCTCTCTCGAGCAACTACAACAATTTACTTGATATATTCTCTCGAACTACGCTAGTTGGCTTTATCTAACCGTTCATTATGACCACGTCAAGACTTTGTTATTTCTAAACCTACCTTTAAACCCGTTGTATTTATTTCTCACATATGTTAGGAGAGACATTGTTGAACAACAATAAACACGTAGTTGGACAAGTAGATAAATCCAACGGCTCAATTATATAAAAACATAACAAGAATTTATCCTACAAAAGGTTCCATCAAAACCCTAGATAACAAATTAGCTATTCATAATAGTATGTAAAATTACATTACTAAAAGCCATAACCACAATGAAAAATAGGAAGAGGAAGGAAAAACTCGTAGAAGAATTCTCCGCCTTGATCCTATTGTGTCTCTGCCTCCTTAGGTCGAATATGTGTCAAAAATCTGTCCAATCTCTCAAAAATAACGTTCTCCCATGTATATATACCAAGTAGGGTCGGGCCCAAAAAATTATACCTTCTCCTACACGAAAAAGGATAAGTTTCCAGGCATGGACGCTCGTGGTCCGGGCGCGGTCATTTACCAACATTCTGTCTCAGTCCGCTTCAGGTCCGCGGTCACGGTTTCGACCGCGTTTTTAACACTTTTTCGTTTGGAGTTTGGAAACATGTAAAACATGAATATTGTATCCCTTTGAGGTATCTTTCCAACCATATATTACATAGTTCAAATGGCATTGGTATCAAAAAGTTATGTCCATTTTACTAGATAATACACAATATGTCTACTCGAGTCTTCGTTTGTTCTTAACTATCAAGTTTGACCCCCGAACACGATCCCGGCTTAATTCTTTGGGATTTTACTCAGACTTAAAATCTTGAAATCACTTGAATTCATTCCATAACATCTACATAGCTCGGAGTCACTCCTACAAGGCATAAAACACACAATTAGTGCAAAACACTAGCGATTAAAGCTCAATTAAAGTGCAGTAAATTGGAGTGTGATAAGCGACTAAAATACGTAATTATAGCCTATCATCACATAATCATAATCTTGAATCAAAACTTGGGGTTCAATTCATAAGCTCGAGGTGGAGGAAAAAGGCGGTTCATGTCGTGCCACGACATTAAATAAAGCGTTTGTTGGAAGGCAACCCACCTTTACTTCTTTTTTTATTTTTTATTATTTTATTCTTGTAATGTCGATTTTTGATTTTGTAGGATCATGAAAAGCAAATCCATTGGAAGGATGCAACAACAAATCATATAGTTGGAACTAAGTGTGAGGTACCCGCACGAAGGACCTGGCCTGGGAGAAGTCTGAGACCATATGAGCTGCTAGTGCTTCAGCCTATGGCCTACCAGTGAGTTTTTGTTACCCTCTTGTATTTATGGGTAAGCATTGGGGACAATGCACAATTTTAAGTGTGGGGTGGATGTTGATACCCAATTTTTTCCAAATTATTTTCAAACTTGCATATATACCTTCAAAATCACTCTTTACAGTAACTGGTATTTTCCCATAATTTTTCGTATTTTTACCAAATTATTTCCCTGTTTATTTAATACTTTATATTCTATAATTATTCATAAATGATGTTATAAATAATTTCAAATCATTTTCTTGCTCAATATGTTATTCATATCCTATTTAATTCCCTTACGACTTAATCATTTCACAAATTAGCCAATATTGACATTATTTAGCTAATTTCAGCAATTTTTACAATAATAGCACAAATGTACATTTATACCATTTTAAAATCAATAAACGTTCATTTATATTTTTATATATTATTTAATCACCTCAATTTCATTTATTTGGTCTCAATTTAACTTTTACACAATTATTAGCTATTTTATTAATTAATTATCTTATTTAATTGGGTATTTAACATTTAGCCACAATTCTATTTAAATTATAACCAGTTTTTAACCCAACCCCACCTTACCTTTAACCCATAGACTGACCAGCCCAAACCAAACCCCATACCCGGACCAGCTCCTAATCAATCTGAGTCGTTGATCAAAATAGATCAACGGCCCAAACACCCCTTACCATAATTAAACCCCCCAATGACCCCCCCTCCGACCTCTCATTTGCCATCTCTCATGCTCTCTCTATCTTTCTCTGGTTCTCTCTTGTTCTCTCTAGAACCTTCCTTGGCTTCTCTCTTCTGATGAAGTCCGTTCATCTTCTCCGGTTGGTTCTCTCACCGGAAACCATGGCTCCTGATCATCTCCTGGTCACTTGTTCACCTTGCACGATCCAGTGATACCTTAGGGTCCTCAAATGAACCAAGAGCGGTTCACTCACCTCCTATGGGTCTCTTGTCGTGTTCCGGCCACCCTCCCCCCCCTCCCCCGGCCGTGTGAGTAAGTTTGCAATACTCCTCGCCTAAATCGAGGTCGTTCATGAGGTTTTCCCTCTCTTCTGGGTTCCACAAAACTCTAGTCCTCTGTATTTTTGGGTTTTCCTTAAGATCCATTTTATATTTACCATATTATAAAGTTTCTTTATATTTTCTCTCCAGAAAATTTTGTTTTTTAACAGTTTCAAAACTAGGGTTTCTCGACCCTGTTCTCAAACGGCTTTCTTTTGATTTTTAGCCATCTATGCTATTTTAAGCGATTATCTCATGATTTTGTGTTATCTGAACTATTATTGATGAAACCCTAGTGTTCTGGGTTGATCTTTATATTTGACTATGTGTTCGTGTGTTCTTTTTGACTCTTGCTTCGATTCATTGTCATGCCCTCTAATTTCTGCTATTCTAACGAGTATCTCTTTGTGTTAATCAATAACTGCTATTTAAATTACTCCGACCCTTTACCTTAATGTCTCTTTACTGGTTGATTTATATTGATTCACTTGTGTAAAATTCTCCGCCTATGATGTTTACCTTGAATACAGGATTTTGTGCAATTCTGTACCAAATTTTGAATTCTTTCCGTATTTATGTGATGCTTTCCTTAATTGTAGTTGATTCCCTGTAATTTTGATTGCATCCGAGATTATTTCAATCGATTTTCAAAACTAACACCCTACTTTACTTTATAAATATACTGTTAGTTCAATTTTCCTTAAATATATACTATGTATTTGGCTTTTATTATGTTCTATGTGATTTCCTTGTCCCTAATTAAACAAAATCAGTCTTATAAGTTGATTTCTTTTCCTTATTTTACCTTGACTATACCGTTTGAACTAGACTCCTTAATTGAAGGAGTCCAGTTCATCTTAATTGGTGTCGATTGATTGTTATTTCCATAATTTGCCTATGCACTACTCGTTTTCAAAACTATATAAAGACATGTCTTCCCTCTTCACAAACACATTGAAATTCACACACAGACTGATTTTGAGATCAGAAACACACATACATTGTTCTGTTTTTTTCTCTGTGCTTTCATACCTTTTCTTGCTCTTTTCATCTATTATTGACTACTCAGTCGGCTGAAAGCCAAGACTGAGTAATCCCCACTGCTCTTGTGCTTCTGCATACTGCTTGCGCACTATTGTTCTCTGCTGCTCTCTTTGCTCTGCATACTGCTGTTGTTGTGCTGTCTCTTACACTTTGATGTTCTCTATTCTCTGACTAGTATGTTTTCTTATTTAGCTTTATAGCACCTATACACAATATGCTCCAGTTCTTGTTGTTCCCTATGTGTTTTATCCTATGGTTCTACTGTCTACCATGTAACTAGCTTAACCCCTGTCATGTCTTCCCCTTTTGTCAAGTCTTGAATATGTATATGGTTTTCCATATGGTTCCTTGTAATTATGTAATTAGCATGCCCCTCTTACTATTTTTCCTTTCCCTTAAGTCTGATATGTCTCCAGCATGCTTATGTGTTCACAGGTTGATATTTCTTGCCTTGACTTGATTGTGGTTACTTGTTCTCACCTTCTGTTTAACTTGATATGTTGTAAATCTGCCTCACCTGCTGCTTGAATATTATGCAATCCTGACCCTATTAATTTATGTTATTATGTGACAACTATTTGGTAATTATGTGATAACTGTAATTCTGCCTCACTCTAATGTTTAATGTTATATGTCCCCAATCCCTTACCGTTGTTTGTGTTTGCTCTTTCATGAGTCCTTTTGCCTATTGGTTACAGTTGTACTGCTTCTCTTTTAAACCTCCTTTACTACTGTTCTTAAAGTTATTTCTCAAAATGTTGTTGTTTTAAAAACTACTCTTTTCAAACTGCAATTCTCTTTTAAAACTCCAAGCACTTCCCACTAGTCTTAGACTCTAGGTTCAGCCCCCTTCGTGTGAGCACTGCCTTGGGGACCTCTGAGTACCCATTGAACTCTGACACACAAGGCTAGCTTTCCACATTGCACTTACTCATCCTTGGCTAGGGTACCTGGGTGTGAGCACTGTCCAGGACCCTCTGAGGTCCTTAGAGACTATGACACACTTGGGTTGAAAGGGTCATGGCATATGGCATGTTGGATCTGGTACTTGGGCTTACTGCCAAGCTCTCTATAGTATAGCTTCTTGATTTGCCTTATTCAGTTGTGTAATTCATTATTCTTGGCCTGTAATAATCTGTAAACGAATATTTGGGGCTGGATAGTGAAAGGTTGGGGTTATGCATGCCTAGTGTAATTTTTGGGTAGAAATCATGTCTTAAGATTTATTTTATCTCTGTGCGCAATAGAAAACCTTTTTTAGGACATATCTACCATGCAATAGAGATCATGTCTTAGGTATATTTGTGTTTGCATCTCATCACATGCATGCTCACGTAGAAAAATCATGCTAATACATGTTATAATTACGGCTGCTTCATTCAGAAATCCTGTTCTTGTTCGAATAATAACTGTCTTAAAATACTGTTTCTGCCTGCGTATTCATCTAAATATCCTGCTTAGGATTACAATCGAATTATCATTAGAGGCCATATCACCTTAAGGATCTATTTTCAACATGTTTTTATTTAAGGTTTCGTGTGAAGTACTCTGTTGAACACCTAGAACAGCATGTATTAGGTTCAATAATTAAGTGGAATTAGGCCCCTGTATCATCCACATAGATAATAACCTCGCCTAAAATATGTTCCAAATGGTTGTAAACGTTTTCCTGCACTCTTAAACCCAAATTGATTTCAAACTGATATTTTGCTTGCATTCTTAGATACCATGCATATAGGATCTGTATTTTTCTCATCACATGTCTGTCTAAGGACCTGCACTCCGCCTATGTCTTAAATAATAATCAACATATGTTCAGACGCCTAGGCGAACCTTAGGCACATATGTTTGTTAAAAATCAAAAACTATTTTTGTACACTATCTATTAACTAATGGTTTTAAAACCAGTCATGCATTCTTTTTCTGAAACTCGTCCAAACCCTGCTATTTGCTATTGTCTTCACACCTAGAATTCCTGCTTAGTTTCTACATCTAAGACCTTCGTTGTGTTTGAGACGTGCTATTTATATGACTTACTTGCGGAGGGGTACTTGAGCCATATGTTTGTTATGTGTATCCCATATGTGTAAGTCCTAACTGTTTTTCTGCTTGTCGCTTAGAATTCTATCCTTTAAACCTAGGGGTTCAACCTAGTACTCACCTTGTAGGATTTATTAGTCCTAAACACCCTCCAGGACTTATAGAATGGGACGGGTAATAACACGCAATAAGCTTTCGTGACCAACACGCGTTTCTTCAAATAACCTTTACGGGGCGGGAAGGGTAGAATACGGATATGATGACCGGTGCGCTAATACCACGTGTAGCCCCTCTTCGAGGAGTGATTACCGGGTATTGCATTGATGTGATCCGTATTATTTTAAACCTAGGACAATTCTTTTTCAAATGTTTTACTCTAATGTTTTCCCAAAACCTTTAAAGATTTTCGTACTTGTTTGAAATCCCCTCTTATATGAACCTTACTTGCTATTTGTTTACTGTCCAAATTTACAAAACTTCTTGGCTGGGACCCACAGTTGTGGATCTTGAGGGTGCCTAAAACCTTCCCCTTAGGATAACTTCAAGCCCTTACCCAATCTCTGGTAATGCAAACTAGTTCATGAGTTATCTACTCTAGGTGCCCTAACGCACCACAAAATCGTTAGGTGGCGACTCTTCCTTAAACCTCTTCCTTTAAGGAGTTGTCCAGAATGTCATGAACCTGGTCTCTCCGCACCTGATCCGTGCAAGGAAAAAGGGGGCGCAACAGCATGTCGACTCTGCTGGGGATGTTCCCTAGGCTTACACCATTACAGGTTGTCTTGTGAATTTGGGCCTTTCAATTTCTGTTTAAATGTTTATGCCCTTTCCTATTCCCATTATATGTTGTTAACTGTTTAATTTTGCAATTATTTATTTCGCCTGAACATAACTGACGTCTCTTCATGTTTTCTTTGTAACTGCTTTCAGTTATAACTGTCGTGTTTCCTTTCTTTACCGTTTTTCAATGTGAAAATACATGCCTACTTGTTTAAATGTTATTTATTGCATATCATGATCCGCATTCATATTCCACTCGTACCAAACAAAATTCTATAGCAACTCTTACAATGAGTGGTTGCGCTATTCCAATATTACAACCTCCTAAATTCTGAAAGGCGTATTTGCGGTAAAACTAGTCGATCAGCGGTGCAGTCGACAGTTCTATGCCTTCCCCCTTGAGTTGTCCACTCAAGGGTACCGGTCTAAAATCCCATAGAGACCTTACTCTATTGTATGTTGAATGCATCATGGTCAAACCTAGTCGGGCTAACGTGTCATCTGCACAACAGCCTTTAAGATAGCCTTGTCCAAAGTCCATTGGGTTTCCCTGGAACCCAAACGGACGCCTTCACGCTTTGTGCATTTATTTGAAGAATTAAATGTTCATGCTAATTATTGATGTTAAATAGTCGAGTCTGGTGGGGGTAAGGGCCTAACCTGTTTGTTTTGCAGAAATGAGGCACGAGGTCCTCAGATTCGGCATGGTCACCAATATCCACCCCAAACTACTAAATTGGTGGGAGGATCTTCACTCGAGTGACAGAACAGTCGTCAGAAAACACTTGGGAAACCTGCCTTCTCTTCTGGACATTCAGCCTGACAACATGATGATAGAAGCTGCTACCATGTTCTGGGACTGTGAGCGGTCGGTCTTTCGCTTTGGAAACAATGAGATGACACCATTGCTAGAGGAAATAGGAGGGTTAGCCGGTTTAGCTTGGGAGTCTCCAGGGTTATTGATGCCTGAAAACCGTAAAGGCCGAGGTTTTCTCAAGATGATGGGGCTAAAGAAAAATCCAAAATTGGTCTACTTGGAAGACTCGTACATCCTCTTTGACTATCTGTACGAGAGGTATGGTCGTAGCCAGTCTTACCGCACTTATCAGGAAGAGTTCGCCCTTATTTCTTTGGGGCACATTCACCGCCGGGTATTCGTCTTTATAGTATGCTTCTTGGGTCTGATGGTGTTCCCGACAAAGAAAGAAAGAATACACACCAGGTTGGCTATGGTTACCAAGACTCTGATGGAAGGGGTTGACAAGCAGGACTTCATTATCGTGCCAATGATCATCGCTGATTGTTGGTTGATTTCCCAATGCACACGCAAGTGTACGTGGTCGACAAGTAATACAGGATTTTAAGTCCAGATATCGTACCCACAGGGACTTGTGTAAACTACTTG
>MDKJ01294137.1:0-31831 GCA_005239525.1 Nicotiana knightiana
GACTTACAGAATTATCCTTCATAGATGAAGCTACATTCCTTTTAGAATGTCTTCTAGCACACTTACTAGTGTCTCCGGTTTGTAGATAGCGGAAAATTTCCTTTTTGGAGCGAAATTTATACCCATGCACTGGATCCGTGTAAATCTGCAATGACCAAGTCAATATAAAATTCTCAACTTTGAATATATATCTACTGTTGCAGCATTTCATATCTATCACACAAGGAGCTACCAAACCCTGCTCCCATAGCACCCTTCTCATGTATGCTAAAATACTCCATACTGGTGCAAAATAGAATGTCCCCCTTGAATAGAGTATGGGTATGTGAGTGTGTGTGTGTATATATATATATTATATGTATATATGTGTGTATGAGTATATATATACACACACATATATCGATGTGTGTATATAGAGAGAGAGAGGGGGGGTGAGGAAGAAAGAGAAATACCGGGTCTTTTCTTATCCCACGATCAGTTTGTCGAATTATGACTTCTTTTTTCCAGCCTGGGGGTAATTCATCCACTGAATTGCAATCAACTGCAACCTAGATATTTACAACAAAATCAGTAACCTATGGTGAATAATAGCTCAGCTATAAATCATTTATATCAGAAGCATCTGAGGTATTACAGAACAAACAGTCTTTGAAGAGGGACTGTCACTGCCAGGTTTCTGCCTCTTGGATAAGGGACTCTGGACCCCGTTATCTTTGGAATCTAGAGATGCTTTCTCATTTAAAGAGAAGTCCTCTCCAGCACCATGCTAAAACAAAAACATAATTACATGAGAATACTTGCAATATCTCAAGGCTACACCCATTGAATTGCTTTCAACAGCAACCTAGATAGTACTCGAGAATCAGTAAATCCATACTGAATTAAAATCTCAAATATTTTCAGAAGTATCTCGAGTATATTACAGAAGAAGAAGTCTTTGTAGAGGGCCTGTTAATGCCAGATTTCTGTGTTTTGGATATGCAACTCGGTTCCCCAACTTCTTCAGAATCCTGAGATGGTTTCTGCTTGGATAATGACCCCTTCTTGATGTCACGCTGAGACAAAAACATAATTTGACGAGAATAAGTTGCACTACTTAAATGCTACACCCAATGAATTGCTTTTAACTGCCACCTATATGTTACTAGAGAAATCGTTAACATACTAAATTACACAGCTAACAACCGAATCTTTAGCGGTGTCATGAGTATATTACAGAACCAATAGTCTTTACCGAGGGCTGAGGGCCGTCAGATTTCTGCCTTTTGGATATGCGACTCTGGCCCCCGATATCTTTGGAATTCTCAGATGCTTTTTGCTTTGAAGAGGATACTTCACCAGTTCCATGCTGAAACAAAAACATGATTACACATGAAGGTGTTGTAATAACTCAAGGCTACAAAAGCTACTATCAACTTATTTTCTGCAAGTTGCTCCCTCCATCAAAATTTTACCTACTCTTTCCTAAAAGGAATGTCCAAAATATGTGTCAGGCTGCCCAAAGACAGATTTTTTTCATTTCAAACTAGTTACAAATGTATGGTGCAACTCTCTAGAGTACTTTTTTCATTTAGGGGGCCACTGCCGAAATTAAATACAAGAAACGTTCTTTTTACTTATATTGCATAGAAACAGAGTACTCATTATTAGAGTTATGCAGATAGAGATACCAAGAAGGAGATCGAATCTCATCCAAAGTACTTTTTCTTTATATTTGTTTTCTCTGTACCAGCTTTAGTATGTGGCATTGTATGAATTCTCCTAATAATCAAAGCTGAACTAGTTTCTTAAAACAATTTAAAGATCAGGTTCATAAAGATAATTTTGACTTGAGAAGAATGATATGTGGCATCTTGAGGAAAGAGGATATCTTCAAGTCCAATAGATGTAAGTGCATGAATCATTTGGAAAAAAGGTATAAAAACTAGAAACAGATTTTTCATGATGAGAAAGTTAAAAGGGAGAGAGCGTACTATCTGTTCTTCTCCGGCGATGTTGTTCTGCTTCATAGTTTTGAGATATTTAGATACTTCCGGCCTTGAATAGAATTTGTTTCCAGTTGATGGATCAATGTAAACCTGGAAGAACAGCCAAAAACAATATGAACGTAAACTAAAGATGGGGGTGTGATTGGAGCATGTTATCCGCAAAATAGCATCATTCCTGCTCTAAAGGACATGATTCTTTCTGAGAAGTCGCAAACTCGAACTACCACATGCTGCTGCTTAGTATTGCAGCAACGGAACTGTTAAAAAGAAAAAGAGATTATAGCAAGCTAAGCCCCAAAGGAAGTTTCTAGGAATACTTGGTTGAAGTTCCTATGAAAACAAGAACTCAAAATTTGTCTAGTTAATTAAATCATGAGGCTTCTTACTGAAAATTTCTGTTTTCTCTATAGTCTATAATATTCCACTAATTATCAAACCCCGCCTAGATGCAGCAGATCACTGCTTCAAGAGTTAGCCTGATGATTAAACTAATCAAGGTGTTGATAATATAACCAAATTTGATTTTGCTAAAACACATTATAAACAATGTTGTAAAATAGCAATTTCTATAAAGCTCACAGGGCATTATACCCTCCATTATAATTTGAGGCCATTCATATCCCCACGGTTAGGAAATCCTCATATTTGCTCTTGACCCTAATGGAGCTCCAATCTGGAGTATAATGAGGGATAACTTCAACCCAGTAAAAGGTAGAGGACCTTTTTCGACATGTGGAATTCACCCCGTCCACGCTGGAGTGCCGTTAAAATCAAGGGCAAAATGTCTCAGTAGGGGTATAGATGGCCTCGAGGTATAACTGAGAGTAAAATAAAGATATTTCATAAGTAGAGGGGTAAATTTGGACTTTTCCCTAAATTATAAACCCTATATAACTAGTATTAAACAGAAATAGATATTGCCTAGAATTTGCATTCTCATCAATACCTCAACTAACAAATATTACTGGCATTTTGGCACTCAGATAAACTTCCAGCAGAACCAAAAGAAGCATGACCATTTGTATGCCACAGAGTGTCATATACATGGAATTCGCATGAGCAATGTTATCTGTTTACTTAAGAGAGAAATCTTGCAAAAAGATATGCTGATACATCACAGAAATTGACACACTGCTAATCTTTCAGAAAGTTCACAGTTAAAGAAATATAAAAGACACATATTATAACAAATCATAGCCACAAGTATGAGGTTGGTAGATTTCCATTTCCATACCTTGTAAGACAAACCAGCAAGTGAGCCCGACTTACGAGTCCTCAACTCAACTATCCAACCTGCAGGTAACCACTCAGGAGATTTCTTTGTTTCCTCAACAATCTGACAATAACAAGTGACAGATCTCAGAAGATAAGCCGCGTACAAAAAAGTAGAATGTCATTGTTACTTCACCTTCAAAACTCACCTGACTAACATTGTTCTCGGAGCAGCTCCTATCTTGATAATTCATTTGACTAACATTGTTCTCAGAGAAGCTCTTATCTTGATGATTCATTTGACTAACATTGTCCTCGGGGCTACTCTTATCTTGGTTCAGTACTTGAGTTACATCATGGCAAGTATCTTTTGTGTTCATATACCGAGTGACTTCCTTCTTGGAATAGAACTTTTTCCCAGTTTCCACATTTGTGTAGTACTGAAAAGAGAAATGACAACAACATGTGATGCAAACCGTATAAGCAGAAAGATTATGAGATCTCTTACATGACATCATTTAACGGCAGTTGATTCGCTATTCGGCTATTCCATATCTAATAATCTTTTAAAGAACCTGAGACCTCATGGTTTTTATCACACTTCATAGCCCACTAGGCCACACCCTTGGTGCGATAATTTCCAAATATTCAAAGATTTGTAAGTTATAACATATGGATAATGACCACTTAAATCACAATCAGCTATGCATCCATCCCATATCACTTGGGGTCGAATATATGAATTCTCTAAACCATTCCACTCTTTTTGAGTTTGTTACATTCCAATACTAAATATTTGTGCTTTAAGGCAAATTAGGGGTTCTGTTAAGCTATATGTTCTCTGATTCTCCCACTTATCTCTACGCCTCTACTCTGTCATAAAAGTCTCTAAAACAAAAAAGATTAGGCCATAATACCAACTAGTAGTTGGTATGCATAAAAAGCTAGAAAGGGGAAAATTGAATTTATTTATTTTTATAACCGTGGTGTCCGGGCCAGCTTGCACCTGTCACCCCCCCCCCCCCCCCACCAGCAACAGGTACAAACTAACTCTATCCACCGAGGCTTGGATAGATTGGAAGAAATTGATTGACTCTGATCATTTAATGATGTTGTCAGTAGTGGAGCCAGGATTTTATACAAGGAAATTTCACACATTCAATCCAATTTGGACATTTGACCTAAAGTAATTTGAACCCCCTTTGCTGCTTTACAAGAATTTTCCATATATAAAGGGGATTCAATAGCTTTATATACACACGCAGGGGCGGAGGCAGAGTACGGTATGCGGGTTCGGCCAAATCCAGTAGCTTTTATTCAAACCATGTATATATTTGTCTTGAGAAATCTATTGAATATGTACAACTTATTAATTTAGAACACAGTAACTAAAAAGGATTACAATCCCGAACCAATAAGGAGGTTCAAATCTTGGCTCCGCCTCTGCGCACACACACACACAAAAAAAAAATTGTAAAATTCTTCAGCAAATGGGATTCAATAATATCATTTTCGATAAAATGGGTAATTCAAGATTCTACATGCAACTGGTTTACCAAGTTGATCAAGCCCATAAATTAACAATAATAAAGTTATTTGAATAACCCCATAAAAAATTACCATAGACCCATCTGGAGTTAACTACAAAATTGACTGACTATGCACTTTAAAAAAATCGAACCAGAACAAATAAAGGGGAAACTGAGCAAAATTACCCCAAATCCATTTGGATTTGAACGAATATCAAAAAATAGAACACAGGATACAGCAGCAATATCCTAATTGTTTATAAATTAGCTAAAAAAAAAAGTTCAATTATTTAACCTTGATTTTTCTTCCACTAGTTATTTTGACATCCTCAGTCCAGCCGGGAGGAGGCCAATCCGCCGGCGAATCTCCGACGTTCATATCGCCGGAATCTACTCACGATTTCAGCTGAAACTGAACACTTTTAAGGGTTGGGTCAACAAAGGCTGAAAGAGTAAATAGAAAGGTTATGTTAGGCAACTGGACTATATGCGGAGTGGAGAAACACGTGTCCGAAATATTTTCTAGTATAAAATTACTATTTCATGCATAATTTTATATTTTATATAATCACTCCTAATAATTTTCATTAATACAAAAGTTTATTAATTATTAAATCAATAATTTCTCCCTCATGCATCACAGCTATATAAGTAATGAAATTTTTTATGTGTTTAATAAAATATTGATGTATTAATGGAAAATTAAATTACTATGTACTACTTATTAATTATGTTTTGCGACTTGTGAAACTTTGTAAGAAATAAAATTAGAGTTAATAATGTGTTGATTTCTCTGACTGAAGGTTTGATCTTTAGTTAGAAAAAGAGCTTAATTAATTATGTGGGAAGGAAAAAGGTTCTCTTGCCCTTTCTTTCACTGCAACATTACGTATATATAGCTATGAATTTTATCGTATTTAAATATGAAAATTTTCGTGGCTAAACACTTTAGCTGTAATATTTTTTTCCATAGTAAAATATAGCGTAGATAAAAGTTAGCTAGAAATATTAAATATTCTGTGGCTAACAATTAATACTTATTCCTACGAAATTTTTTATGTCGTAACTACATTGGTAATGCCCTTTTGCCACGAAATATATACTTATAGCAAATACTTTTTTTTTTTGCCACGAGAAATAAATCTGTAGCAATCTTTATATTGTAGCCACAAATTATTTTACCGTGGCAAAAGATTTGATTTGGTTGCTATGAAAATTCAAATTTTGTGATTATTTTGATAGTTTAGTCTCGTGGCAATAGTACTTATTAGTATATGGGCACGCGCATTGCACGTGTATTAATGAATATAATTTTTTTTAAAAATAATTAATATTGTTAAAGAATATTTGTGTTATAAATTAAAAGCTAAAAGAAAAATTCAAGTTCCTGAAAATGGTAAATTTTAATCTTACTTAGCTAACAAAGAAATCATACCCAAAAGAAATCCTCGAAAACACATGTAACGAAGTTAATCCATCATGTATTATATCGTTGATCATCTTATGTACATGTTCCATGTGTATGTTGGCTCGAAAGTCGATAAAATTTCTATACATGTTCGATAATACAAAAAGATAAAAGAAGAAAATGCATACATACATACACAAAATTACAATCTTGACGTACAAATCTCTATAAATACGAAGCAAAAAGTTATGAGTTGTGCAATGATAAAAAATAATGAGTTAAAAAAAACAGAGAGAAACATGCACGATGCTATAGTTCTTTTGCAAGAGCCTGAATCGTGATATAAAAACATATAATGTACTACCCCGACCATCCTTCTTGTCTTCCTCTATTTTAGACGTACTTATGACACAAATTTTGACCATTTGTAGAATTGTTATTTCTTTACTGTACACAATAATACAAATACAATATATATATTCCTCTACAAAATGCCTTCATCCAGTATTTTGTAATAAATTCCACCTCTAATTTTTTTCTGTGTTATTGGCTAGTAGCTGTCAAATAAAAAGCATGAATGGATCTTGACATATATTATATATAACAAAATGAATATGAGTGGTTGAAGAGTGAAAGCCTAAAAAATTCTATGTTGTATTTATTTAGTATGAGAAATGACTTGTCATATGTGCAATTATGAACATGAATTTGGTTTTAACTACTGAATATAACTGTCTAAAATTCTCCACCTTTTTGGACCAACGAAAAGAGCTACTTTAATGTGCATAGTTTAATGTATGGATTTTCTATGTCTTTTTTATTTCTTTTGTTATTAGAATATGATGTATAATTTCATCTTTGTACAAAAAATATTCATCTTCTTAAATACCTTAAGGTAAACTGTTTGGTTTGCTTAAACCTTTCCATGCTTTCTGAAAAAAAACTATCCTTCTTGTGGTGGAATCTAAAGCACCTATAATTACATCTTAGTAAATCATTTTAAGAAATAACAAATATCTTCATAGTAAAAAGAAAAGGAAAGATATATGAATATGATCAATACAGTACTCTTAATTATATAAAGTAAATACAATTGACTAAAGTATGACACATAGTCTGTTGATGTTAATTGTCCCATGAAAATATTTGATAACCAGGAGGAAGTTTTAATGCTTCAAAAGATTTAAGGGAAGGCTAAAATTTTATATACTCCTTTCTTAATTCGTGTCTCTTGAGCTTCCTTCACACATTATTAATTGAAATGTTATACATTTAAATATTCAGTGCATCTCCCCAAATTCTAGCAACCATGAGGTTGGCAAATAGCTACTAACTAAAGTTTGGTTAATTAGGAATATTAATTTATATTTTTTTTTAAGGTTATTTTAGTCTTTTAAATCGGCAAGGATATTTTAGTAATTCAATATTACTTAAAAGTCTTTATATTTATAATATAGTATGATATTTAGTTACGATTTCAAAATTTTATAGCTATAAATTAAAGAACTTTCCAAAAATATTTTCTTAGTAGCTAAGAATCCATTCTTTTTGCTATGAAATATATACAATTATAGCTAAAGATTTTCTTCATTTGCAACGAAAGTTAAAAATATATAATCATATTTTTTTGTTACGTGGCAATTATATATACCTGTATAAGTAGCTACAAAATAAATATTGTATTACTACAAATTTGAGAATTTGCCACAAACATTGTTAGTCACAAGAAATTTTATAATGTAACTACGGCCTCATTTTTTTTTTTTAATAGTAAGACGTCTGAATACACATGTGAATATCAAGATGTGCATTAAGATTAAGATATCTGAATCTAAATACACATTTGTATATCAAAATGTGTATTAAGATCTGAATACTAAATAATTAAGACTGTTTGATTTTTAACATCTGAATATATAAAATTTATCTTTACTTAAAAATTAATAAACATAAAATTCTAATGAAATACTTTTTAATTTAATATTCTATCAATAAAATATATAGTTTTTAAAAATATGATAGTTATTGGTGGAGATGACTAACAGTAGTGCTTATGAATACCTACTAGAGGCAGTGGTGGCGATTATAATTGAGAATGGTGGTGATAGTTAATACTGGCAGGTGGTGGTGGTAGTTGTGATTAAGGAAGGTGGTAGTGAGGTGGTGGTAGATTATAATGATAGGCAGTGTCAGCTATAGTTGTTGATGATGATGGGGTGGCTAGTTGTGATAGTTGAGGTGGATGAGTGTTGGTTGTGGTTGAGAATGATGGTAGCGGGGATGATGGTAGTTGATAATGTCGGCGGCTATGATTGAGGATGATGGAGCTGGTGGTGGTGGGTGGCATGGTGGTAGTTGATAATGGTAGGTGGTGACGGAATTTAATAATGAATATAGATGATAGAATCTTAATGAAATTAAGTCTCTGTTATAGATCTTAATCATACAGATCTGTTCAGATCCAGTAAGTGGTTGTGATATAAAAAAATACACTTAATGATTAAGATCTGAATAATTAATATAAAGACTTTAAAAATAAACGCACTTAATGTATGAGATCTGAATAATTAAGATTCAGACCTCCATTAAGTCCAAACAAATGAGGCCTTTGAATCCAAAATTTTGAAATTCCAAAATAAGTTTCAAGTTACACATAATTATATATTTAAACTTTAAGAAATTTACATTACATAATTCTTCTATGACATCAATTCTAATACTAGAAATCTTGCTTGAGACCCGAAGCCAAACAATCTTCTTCTTCCTATTCTGCCCTTGTATTCGATTGCACCTTAGTTTGATCATCATCAGCCATAGCTGTAAATGAAACTCTACGATTCCACATATTTGCCTGTCAAATTTAATAAAATAAATTAACATCAGGAAACAAAAATAGCTGATTGTATATATATATTTTTTTATTGAAACAGGAAATATTTTATTAAAATACTACACATAGTACTTACACCCATTGGGATCGAAACTGTGAGATGTCACAAAAGTAGTAGTTTTATTACCTCCGTTGAGTCAGTTTTAATTTTGAGGGGCTGGAGGTTGAACTGTACTGCAATTTTGAGACATGTTTCCAAGGCAAGAAGCTCCACTTGAATATTGCTGACAATATTTGTTAGTTTTTGAAAACCTAATATCCATTGGCCACAACTATTTCGTATGACTCCTCCTATACTACTAATGTTTTGGTTACCATTAAAAGCTCCATCACAATTGAGCTTATAGGAGCCAGGTATTTATTTTTTCCAGCTAATGAAAATGTTTTTGAAATTTAGTTTGGGATGGTAAGTACCAGTGAGATGCTTGAACTTGACAGCTCTATTGAGAATTTGGTAGCGGAAGACATCTTTTCATTCATTATTGAAGTTATTGCTATTCCGGTTTAGCCAAAGGTGCCAAAGACAAAAGGAATAGATGTCTTCCCATACAAGAGAAGGGAAGGACATTGCCGGTTGCGCAAGTCTATCTAACCAGTGCATATTATTAGTAGTATAAAAAGTAATTCCTAACATTGTCCAAAGTTTATTGGCAGTGGGACATGTTTGGAAGATGTGAGTAAGATTTTTCCCTCTTTTCATTCATACTGGGCATTGTTCATCGATATTGAGGCCTATGTGATGGAGATACGTTCTAGAGGGAAGTTTGTTGTGGTAGCACAACCATAGGAAGTAGCTAATTTTCCTTGGGATTTTTAGGTTCCAAAATTCATGGACGGGCTCCTTTATAGGAGTGATAAGTTTGTAGACAAATTTTAGGTTAAAATATCTTCTACTATTGGGGAACCAGTAAGGTTGATTGTTAGTATCGATAGGATTGGTGATGTGGATACTTTAGATGGCGTTAATGATATCACTTGGAAGAGAAATATATATCAATGAGGTTATAAGTGTGATTTGTGACAACATCTTTTACATAGAGGTTGTCTTCATTCGAATTAAGGGGGCCATAAATGAGGGATCTTAGTGGAAGTAGGTTACGGATCCATCTACTGTTTCATAGGTTTATACGATCACCCTTTCCTACAATCCATGCAAGACCTGTGGTGCATAGTTTCCATCCATGCACAACGTTTTTCCATATGAAAGAGGTGTTTTTGGGAGAGTGTTTCCATGAATATTGGTTGATGAGAATTTTCGTCCAAGGGGTTGTGGGGTTGTTATAGAATAACCAGGCCAGGCTAGTTAGAATGGCTTGATTCTTAGTGGCGGCTTCAACTAAGCCAATACCTCCTGCCTCCTTAGGTGTAGTGACAACATTCCAATTAATGAAGTGGAGGCGTCTTCTATCCTGAGTAGTACCCTAAAGAAAATTTCTTTGAAGGCGGTCAATGTGTTTTAGAGTTTGTCGGGAAATTGAAAATATTGCATAACGTGATTTGGAATATTGTTAAGGGTGGATTGGATCAGAGTAGCGCGCTCATCTAGGTTTAGACGATTAATTTTTCAATTTGCAAGCCTGGTTCTCATGCTGTCTAATATGTGGAGGAAATCCTTTGGCTTTGGATAATTGTGAACTATTGGAAAACCTAAGTATTTTCCGAAGCTATTACTAATGAAGATATTAAGAAGTTTGGAAATTTCCTCTTGATGAGTACGAGACAATTCTTGGAGAAGAGGATTTTGGATTTTGTAGAGTTGATTTTTTGACCTGATAAGTTGCAAAAAGTAGAGAGACTATTAGAGATAGTGTTGCAAGTTTTATCATTTACCTTGACCATCAAGGTAAGGTCATCTGCAAAGAAAATGTGAGATATAGCAGGACCTTTGGGATTAATTCTAATGGGATCCCAGTTGGCACAACCTACTTGATGGTTGATATACCTTAACAATATTTTCATACAAAGAATAAAAATATAAGGAGATATTGGGTCTCCTTGATGAACACCTCTAGTAGGCTTGAAGTAATTGGTGTTAGTGCCATTGACGAGGATAGTGATGTTACTAATGGTTATGCAATTCATAATTAAGGAGGTAATTTTTGGTGAAAATTTGAAGTATATAAGGGTTCTATAAATAAAAGACCATTCGAGACAGTTGGAGGCTTTTTCTAGGTCTATTTTGATCAACATGTTTGCTTTGGAACCTTTTATTTTGTTGAATTTGTTGATGATTTCTTGAATAATAATACTATTGTTGCAAGCCCTTCTATTCTTAATAAAACTTGCCTTGAAGGGCATGATAATTTTATCAAGGTAAAGCTTGATCCGATTAGCAATAATTTTCGTAACAACCTTATAGATGGTATTACAAAGCCCAATCAGGCGAATTTTTTTTAGGTGGTTAGCGTTAGAGATCTTTGGAATTAGGCAAAGAAAGGTATTATTCAGAGGTTTTGGAATGGTTTGGGTATTAAAAATATTCCATAAGCAAGTAATGACAGAGTTTCTAACCACGAACCAATATTTTTGGTAAAAAAAAGGGGTGAATACCATCCAGACCTGGTGCCTTCATAGGTTTGAAAGAGAAGATGACATTCAAGATTTCTTGATTTGTGACAGGATTATCAAGCGTATATAAGTATACTTTATCAAAAGATTTAGGAGAATGAAGGATTTCTGTCCAATTGAAATTTATGTATGAGGTGGTAAAAATATTGTTGAAATAACGATGAGTATGGTTAGAAATTTCTTCAGGATCATCAATCCAATTCTTAGCCTCGTCTTTCAAATGAGAAATTTTATTAGTTCTTCGACGATTTAAGGTCGATATATAGAAAAAATTTATGTTAGCATCACCATTATTGAGCCAATTGACTTTCGACCGGAGTTTTTAAAAATCTTCTTCCAATCTAAGAATCTCACTATAATCATTAATGAGCTGTTTTTCGAGATCCAGGAGGAAGTCACAAAACATATAATTAGGAGAATTTTGGATACCATTGATTCTAGCAAGAAGTTTTCTCTTCTTTTGGAATATGTTGCCAAACACCTCTTTATTCCATCGGGAGGCTTCTATCTTAAAGAATAGTAAGGCATTTTCAAAGGGTCTATTCCTCCAACTGTTTTTGACTAGGTTTAAGAATTGAGGACGAGAGCACCACATAGCTTCTAGATAAAAAGGTCTAGTATTAGGAGAGTTGAATTTTGGATCAAGCCTAATGAGAAGAGTATTATGGTCTCTGTAAAATCCTGGGTAAGTGATCTACAATGGCATTTGGATATTGGTTAATCCAGCCATCATTCACAAAACATCTATATAAACGTTCCATAATAAGCCCTTTACTATTTTTGGCCCAAGATCAAAAAGATCACAGTTATTAAGAAAATTTCAAAGCTTGGTAGTCCTATTAAAATTTACCGGCCGACCTCCCCACTTGTCATCTATTGAAAGAACATCATTAAAATACAGCTAACGAGCCAAGGACCTTTATAATTACTATGGATATTATTTGGATTATGCCACATTAAGTTACGCTTAATAATATTTGTACTAGCATAGATAGTACTAAAGAGCCAAGGATTTTGATTTGGGAGTACCTTAATCATAGCATGCAATTACTGGTCATCCCTAACAATTTTATCAACAGTAACCATGTTGTGCATCCACATAATTGCAATTCCTCCAGAACGACCATCAGCTGGGACCTCGACCATTTCAAAGAAGTTGAACTTATGTTGGATAGAAACATGGCCTTGCATGCAGGTTTATAGAAGAGCAACCATACAAGGCCTATGGGTAACAATAATTTCCATAAAATTTGTACGAAAGTTGGCATTGTTAGCCCTCTCACATTCCAAACTATGAAGTTAATAGGTCGATTCATTTGGAGAGGCTGCATCATTTTGTTGTCCCTGGTTCTCCTCCAAACGTAACGGTGGGCCGTCTCTCAGAGATGGATTGAGCACCACTAGATATTTTCCTGCTGCTGGATTTAAAGGTGGCCTGATGTCCATTGAGCATTTGAACAATGTTGTTGGGCAGTTGATGATATATTTCTTGTCTTGCCTCTCCTTGTAGATTAAGATTGCTATTTCTCTGAGGCTTTTGAATTCTATTTGAGATTCCCTTAATGGCCTGGCTGCAGGTTCCCTCTCCCCTACTATGGGGTTTCCCATTTTTGGTACGTTAGGAGGTGGATGGACATCCATTGGTGCTGGATTCATTTGATTTTATGGAGGTATTGGGTTGTTCATTTGTTGGTTCTATTCGACTGCTTGCCAAGCCATAAATACTAGATTTACTAGGTTATTTGGTGGGAAAAAGGGAAGGTTTTAGAGGTGTTGATACCCGTAGGTCAGGTTTAAGTGAGTGGGGAGGTTCCACTAGGCTTGCATGGAATGGACTAAGGCTGGAGAGGCATTTAATGCAATTGGAGTCAAGATGCTGATTAGCCAAATTTAGTTGACATAGTTGTTCATCGACAGTTGCATGCCCTCCATTATCATCTTGGCTAAGAAATTTGGATTCTGAAGGATTATCACTACCTCATGGCCTTCGATCTCTAGATTGAAGGATACGGCTTGACCCAGGAGCCCTTTCTCTAACCAGGATTGTGGTTGATGATTCAATGAAGGGGATGGTTGAGTAGACAAGAGGATTGTTATGGGGAGGAAGAGGAGGAAGATTGTCCATGTGGGTAGGGTTCGGACGTGGGATTTGAAGAGGCAGTCGTTGAAGATGGGCTCTTCTCTGAAGGTGAAGTGGAAGGCGTGGCCTTGTTAGTTAGTAAGGAGTTTATATTGCCACTAGTCTTATAGTACACTTGAGTGCTAGTAGATTGAGAGACATACATGGAGGATTTACAATCGATTTGCATGGATTATGAGAGGGTTAGCGTGTTATATTTATCTTTGGGAGAGATAGGGTTATTGAGTGCCATCTATTGCGATGAGGAAAGAAGAGGCTGCATGGTTGTATTCACCAGTTGTTTTATTTCCAAACCATGGTTATAGGAGTTTAGAAACCTTATCTAGGTTAGAAGTAGCCAGGTGGCTTTTTATATTATTCGTTATACTCTCGGTAGCCATGTGTGCACTATTAATCTCCATGCAAACCGGACTTTGCATAGGTAATGTCGAAAACAAGGATTGGTTGTTTTGTGTTATACCATGGTTTTGGTGTGCTTAGGGGATGTGTCAGAGGATTATGATTGGTGGTGTCTAGGATATCAAATTTATTTCCTAGGTTTATCTTATTCTTAGAAGAAAGCTTAGAATTAATGTTAGTAGAGCTTGCTAATGGGGCTTTTTCTTTGTAAATGAAATTTTGGGTGTTGATGTATCTACCAGTGACGACATCAAAGATTTTAGCCTTTATACCATGGCCATCCATAATGATAACATTCTTAGTGAAAACTGGGTTTGAGAGCTTTCTTTAGCATAGTGTCTCCTACATTTGGTGAAGGAGACTATCTTCCATTGATCATCATCTGAGTCTCTTAGAGGATTTCCTTGAACTTCACGAGTAAGAGCGTTAGTAATAGAAGATTTACTAAGATAACCACAATTTGGCTGTATATGACCCAATTTACCACACATTTTACAAAGGAAATTCTCTCATTCATAGTGAATAGGTTGCTTATGAGAACCGATATAGATAAAAGGTCGAACAAGATGTTGTAGTGGTAATTCTACACACAACCTTGCATAACGTCCTCTTAAAATAGCTGAGGTACAAACATCAATTTTTAAAAGCTTACTAATTTTGTTACCAATCTTTGTGAGGATGTCTCCATCGTAATATTCAGTAGGAAGTTGGGGTAGTCCAACCCAAATAGCGGAGATAGTTAATTTTTTATTATAAGCAACAAAATTTGGTTCTCATTTTTTAACTGACAGATAGTAGCCATTAATGAACCATGGGCCTTGATGGAGAGATTTGGCCATATTAACCTATTTAGAAAATTTAACAATAAAGAAATCTTCTCCTAAGTCGATGAGTGGAAATTGCTCAGTAGCTTTCCAAAGATCTTGAATCTTCTTCTTGAGATATTGATGAAGGATACGCTTACCAAAGAGTTTGATTATCACCGAGAATTTTCAGGGTTCGTAAATGCGTTGCCTATCATCGGATAAGAGAAGGATAGTATCATAATTTAGTGTTTCACCTACCTGTAATGAGTCCTCCGGCATGTCTCCCGTGTAATCATGCGTTCTTGGAAATAAGGAAACGTGCTCTTCATGACTGATAGCTCGTTTGGACAAGCTGCAAAAATCAACTTATTTTGAGAAGTATTTTTTTCTCAAAAGTACTTCTGTTGAGAAGCAGTTTATGTTTGGATAATTAATTTGAAAAGCGCTTCTGAGTAGAAATTAGTATTTGTCCAAGATTTAAAAAACTTCTTCTAAGTGTATTTTTCTCAAAAGTGCTTTTCAAAAAAAGTATTTCTGGAGAGAAGCTACTTTTTTCTTCTTCTCCTCAAAAACACTTTTTTTCCTTTCAAAAGCTTGGCCAAACGACTTAATTTTAGGAAGAAAAAAAAGCACTTTTGACAAAATAAAAAGTGATTTGCCTCAAAAGAAGCTTGGCCAAACAGGCTATGAAGCTCACTTGGTCAGAGGACATGAGTTTTTCTTTGAATGTGGGCAATCCTTCAACTGCTACTATTTTCGTATCAATTGCTGGATCTGGTGGTTTTGGAGGTATTGTGATATCTATTGAGGAAGGTGGTTTTGGAGGTATTGTGATATCTATTGATGAAGGATCTAAAACGTATTGGGACATATGTTAGGCTGTATGGATGTTGGAAAAACTAGAGAGAAGTGCCTCACTTCTCTCACTAAGTTTTAGGAATAATTTGTTAACTTACTTCTACTATCCGATTGTATATATATTCATCAATAAGTATGGGTATTATACTTATCATGTCAATGAAAAATTATAGATCCATAACAAAGAAACTTGAGGCAAGAAACTTAATATTAACATGAACAACAATATATTTAGTAAATATCAAGAGTTCATTCAAATAAAAAATTAAATATTTGGTCAAAATAATCGACTGAAAATTAATTTCTTAGTGATATACCAATTTAACAATGAGCATAAAGATTCAAACTGTTCTCTTCCCAATTAACTAAGAAAAAGAATAAATATGCTTCTACCAAATCAAGCATAAGTTTCAAATGAGGAAGCATGAAGTACACATTGAAGACAATAAAGAGGAACAAAGAAATAACCGGAAGAAAAAAGCAGATTATAGCTAATGACAAAGAGTGAGATTTAATAAAAAATATGTTAAAAAAGCTCTGAATTCTCTCTCTAATAGATAGATGACAATACTACCTATTTTCACTGGCCAAACCACCGCAATCCCACCAAAACCACCAGATATTCCATCTAATACCATGACAAGCGTGAATCAACCAATTGATCATACTCCTATACCCCTAGATGACTCTCCCTCGTTCAAAGATATCCTCTTAAATGACCCCCACTCTAACCTAATAACTCTACAAGGTGAGATGTCTTCTCCAATACCCATACATCAAGAAGCGGAATCGACGACATCAACTATGCATGACATGTTTTTGAAGGAACCTATGGAAAGCCCAGTGCAAGAAGGCTTCTGTGTTAACCTATCACCGGATGACCTCCGCAAAATATACCATCCTTGGAAATATTCAATCATCATCAAGCAACTATACAAACGAATTCTTTACCATTACCTAAAGAGGAAAATCCAAGACATGTGAAAATTTTTTGAAATTTTTTCATTAATTGATCTTGGTGCAGATTATTACATTGTAAAATTCTCAAAGGAAGAACACATGGTGCGCGCTCTACAACAAGGTCCTTGGTTTATTAGTGGTTATTTCTTATCAGTGGAACGATGGGAAGCCAGCTTTGTTGCCTCGGAGGCAAAGACTCTCTCAACGGCTATATGGATACGTTTACCCCAACTCCCAAATGAATTTTACGATGGCCTAATCCTAAAAAGAATTGACAACAAGATAGAAAAATTGTTAAAGGTTGATGCTTGTACTTTCGCTACACTTAGGGGAAGATACACACGCCTATGTGTGGAAATCCCATGGATACTCCGGTTAAACCTTTCATTTTTATTGGCTTCCATAAACAAGACATTTTTTATGAGGGAGATAAATTCCTGTGCAAAAGTTGTGGGAGACTAGGCCATGTAGCCCTTCAATGTCATTACTCCGCTAAGGAACAAAATGTTAAGGATACTGAGAACCTCACCAATATTGAACAGATCCAGAAGAGGGACCCAATGGAAGATGATTGGAAAACAGTATCCTTTGTCAAGACAAAAAAGAAGTTCACTCGTCCAAATTTAACTTCCATCAATGATCAAGATATCCCAGGTATCAATGTCAGAATTTATGATGCTGAGACAGGTAAGTATCTTAATACCCAGAAACTTAACTATGTAGAGAAATCTACTCGACTCCAATATAGAAAAGATAAAAAGAAATTTCCTACCACTAATTATCCACAACACACTAATCCTATGTTGATTAATAATCAATTCTCTAAACTATTAGAGCAGCCCATGATTTTGGAAGAATCTGCCTCCTCCAAAATGGATGGTATATCTCTCACCCAATACATGTCCAAAGTGCATGTCACTTTTCAAACACATGAGCTACACGTAGAAAAAGGCATGCACCACTCTACAAATAGCCAACAATCATTAAATAAAAATCCTACAACTAAAAATATTTTGCTTAATGAACAAGCTGCTAATAACGTTATTACTAATAGTGACAAAATGGATTTTTCTCTCACTAATTTACTCGATACTGACATAACCCTAGCCGTTAATTATAATGCTCCCCTAATTCTCTCAACCAACGAACACTTTATAGATTTCCAGATGGACACTGCCTTAGACTAAGTGTCACAAACAAAATCCTTTAAAGATCTTGTTAACTCTCTTACACTTTCCCAATCGGACCCAATACTAGTAGGAAGTTCCTCTATAAAGTTGCCTAGGAAATTGTCTAGCACCAATCCCACTCCAAGAAAAAATACTAATATATATCTCACAACCCCTAGCAATGCCAAGACTACCAATGTCATCGAGAAGGAGTGAGACTCCTCCAAATCCTTCGTCAACAACAACCACCAACAATGAACAACCTTCCACCACTACCCCCCCACCTCTCAACTCCAACATTATACTATACCTCTCCCCACTTCCACAGAATTATCAACCCATATCTTGGATAGAGGCAGGCTTGATGGGCCATGCAATAACGTTCAACATGGACATCAACGGCCAAAACACGGTTCTCATAATCCAGAGCACCCCTTACCTTGCTCAGCTCATCTCGTAAGGAATGAGGTTAGCAATGAATAATTACATGAACCAAATGTGTATCAACAATGTCCTACACCCCTTGGCTCCAACAATGAACCAAATCTTAATCCAAGCCATGCAACAGAGTTGGAACCTCCCTCCCCAAGCCAGTTCTCAAATCTCACCAAATCTACCAATGGATCAACCATTCTTCCTACCGGAGGAAATCTCCCAAATCAACCCCATCATAATCCCATGGGACATGCATGCAACAGTAGAACATGAAAATGCCCAGAACAACATTCCCATGCAAGCAACAAGCAACCACCCTCCCAACGTGCAAGAACCAGTAGGAAATCAACCAGAAGAGGAGGAAGAATTAATTTTCTACTTATGGAATCGAGTGTGGAATTTGCAAACCTAAACGAAGTAAAAGTACTACTATTCAAGGAGACGCTGTGCAAGAAATTCATCTTCAACTGTCCTCCCTCAATGTTCAAATGCTCGATGGACATAAGACCACCTCGGGATCCAACTATGGGAACCCATGCAGTGATATTGGTCCCATGCTTAAGAAGGAACCCGAACTCCAACTTAGAGGAGGAGACAATGACTGTCAACCCAAACCATCTACAAAGGATGATGAGATCCACAAGAATCATTTTTTGGATGTCCGTGGTGCTAACAATGACGACTTTTGTCGCAACTTTAGAGATCTAGTTGACACTCATAGACCTTGCTTAGTTGCTCTCCTGGAAACAATAATGACCACTCATGGTTCCCTCCTTAATGAATTTAATTTCTCTGAAATGATCGAAGTTCCCTCTGAAGGCCAATCTGGAGGTATGACCATTCTCTATGACCATACTGTAGTCACAATTAATAATTTCACTAGAAGGGGTTAAGAAATTCATGTCATGATAGAGGTACTCCCCTTCCAATTTACTTGGTTATTAAGCACTATTTATGCTAGTACTAATATTAATGCTAGAAATTTTATGTGGAAAAATCTTGTAAGTATTTCCAATAGATATATCGAAGGATGGTTCGTGAGAGGTAATTTTAATGACATTACCATGTCATCCGAAAAATTTGGAGGGAGAGCTGTCAATATTTCTAGGACAACTAGGATTTAAAATTTTATTAACAAATATAGACTCATGGACTTAGGTTATAAGGGAAGCAAGTTTATTTGGTCAAATCATAGGAAAAGGCTTAAAGGTTTGATTATGGAGAGACTTGACCGCTTTTTAGGCAATAAGGAATGGATTAATTTATTCTCTAACCCCACAGTAACCCATCTCCCTAAAACTTATTCTGACCATAACCCCCTTCTCTTAAACCTTAACCCTTTTCATCATTTGACCCATCGTAAACCCTTTAGGTTAGAAAATATTTGGTGCTCACACCCTGATTTTATTAATGTGGTTCGCCAAAATTGGCTTAATACTAACCTCATACAAGCCACCCAGAATTTCAATATGAACATCTCCACCTGGAGCAAGGAAACTTTTGGAGATATTTTTTTTACAAAAAAAAGAGAATTCTGGCACGACGTAGGGGTATCCCAAATTCTCAAAACTATGCTTATAGCTCTTTCCTCCAAAACCTAGAACCGTCTTAACATCCTTAAATTAGAAGAGGACTATTGGAGACTCATATCAAAACTTTTCTGACTAAATGACGATGACGCGAATACTAGATTTTTCTATCTAAGTGCCTTTAATAGAAGAAGAAGAAACCATGTTAGCTTCTTTAAGGATGAACAAGGGAATTGGGTTGATAACCCTAGTGATATCCTTAACCATGCTCAGAAATTTTTTAAAAATGCTTTTAAAACTTTACACTGCTTCACTAACAAATCAGATAACTTTAGTGACCTTGTAAGTTTTGACTCCCTAGACCTCTCATCATTAGACAATCCCCTTACAAACAAATAAATTCTTAATGCTATCTTTTCTTTTAAACTCTATAAAGAACTGGGTCTTGATGGACTACACATTTTTCTCTATCAAAGATACTGGAAGATAGTCGGGCCTAGTGTTATTTCCTTTTGCCATGAGATATTCACTTCCTACCAAATTTCTGCCAATATAAACACTACTTATCTATGTCTTATCCCTAAATTCCTCAATGCTAATAACCTCAAGAACTTCCGTCCTATAGGTCCTTGCAACACCAGCTATAAAATCATCACTAAGATTATTGCTAATAGGTTAAAACCATTTCTGGATAAAATTATCAGCCCCTTCCAAGCTAGTTTTTTTACAAAAATAGAAGAGCTAGTGACAATGCAATCCTTATCCAAGAAATCATCCATAATTTTAAGAAAAGCTCTGGTAAAAAGAATAGGATGATCCTAAAAATAGATCTAGAGAAGGCCTTTGATAAATTGGAATGATCTTTCATCCTTAGAACACTAAAGTATTTTAAAATTCCCCCTAACCTGTCCAAATTAATCATGTCATGTATCACCACGTCCAGTATGGCTGTTATTATAAATGGTGCAAGAGGAAAAAATTTCTACCCTAGTCGAGGCATTAGGCAAGGCGGTCCTATGTCACCATATATGTTTATCCTTTGCATGGAAATATTTTCTCGTTACATTAATTTTCAGGTAATCATTCAAAGATGGGATCCGGTTACCATTAGCACAAATGGCCTTCCTTTATCCCACCTTTTTTTTGCAGATGATTTAACTCTTATGAGTCACATTAATAAAAAATCTTGCAATACTATTAAATCTGGCCTTGATATGTTTTGCAAACTCTCTCGTCAAAGCATCAACTTTGCTAAATCAAGAATAATTTTCTCCAAAAACTGTCCCCAAGACCTTAAAAACAATACTGTTAACTTCTTTAGTATGAAGAGTCATGACTCATTTGGAATATATCTAGGTTTCCCTGTCCTTTATTCTCCACCAAAACCAAAATATTTTTAATTCATTATTGATAATATGAGGAGTCGTCTAGCAAACTGGAAAATCAATTGCATTAATATGGCACGCCGTACCACACTCGCTTCTTCAACCCTTGCCAACATCCCTAATCATGTAATGCAATATACCCTTCTCTCGAAAAAAATCCTTAAAATCATTGACAAACTCCAACGTGACTTCATCTGGGGTTCAAATGAATCTACAAGAAAACTTAACCTTCTCAACTGGGACAGCATTACTCTTGAAAAAATAAGGGTGGCCTTGGCCTTAAAAAAGCAAAATCAAAAAATGTTGCTCTCCTTATCGGGCTTGGTTGGAGATTTCTAAAATTTCTTCACTCTCCTTGGACCAAAGCTCTCATGCAATTATACATCTCCTCCCATAGTAAACGCTATTCCTTTTGTTGGAAAAGTCTCCTAAAAGGATGACAATATTGCATAAACGGTTGCTTGTGGTACTTCAGACATAACTCCTCCTTTGGCATTTGGGATACGAAGTGACTTTCCAATAGCCACTGCTTTAGAAATGTCATTGAGGGCCCTCTTACAAAAAGTGACTCTCTTACCATTAAAGACCTCGTAACCCAAAATACTTGGTCTTTAGATAAAATCTCGTTAACCTTGTCAAACGACTTAATTGAAAAAATTCAATCCATAAACTTACCAATATAGAGAAATTATGATCTTTTGATCTGGGAACCTAATAATAGCTGCTTGTTTTCCACAACCTCTTGTTATAACCTCATCGACCCCAATTTTTCTCCCTCTAAAAATTTTAGTTGGATATGGATATATCAATGTCTAACAAATTAAAATTTCTTCTTTGGAAATGCTATCACGATAAGTTGCCATGTAGATCCTATCCCCAACGCATAGGAATGAATGTCGACAAATTGTGTACTGTTTGTCGCCAAAATGAGGAGGACTTACCCCACATCTTTATTCATTGTACCATTGCTAAAAAGTTTTGGCAATCCCTTAACATTAGCACAAATTGGCCTGAATCAAAGGATAACCTTTGGTCTCAATTTTTTCCTCAATTGGTCTCAATTTTTTTCCTTTTGCTATTTGGAATCTTTGGTAAATAGAAACAATAATCTCGATAAAAATACCACTAACCATGTTTTCATATCGTCCGTCATAAAGCAAGCGATTGAATTCACTCTTCTAACTTCCAGAGAAAGTTGCCATTCAAAGAATATTATTTGTAATACTCACTGGCATAAATCTCATACTGATTGGTTCAAGTTAAATGTCGGCGGAGCTTTTCATCAAAACCATGCTGGAATAGGAGGAGTCATAAGAAATAGCGCAGGAGAATGGATCATGGAATTCCATGAAAGAATCCAAGCAATAAACTGTACACATGCATAAATTCTGGCCTTAACAAAAAGCCTACAGATAATCTCTCATCACAATATATGGCCTTGTGAAATTGAAACTGATTCAACACAGGTGATTGATCTCTAAAGGAAGACAACACATCTTACAACTTCTTGTTACAATCATGCAGGTTATTAATCTCCCAGAAGGACAAGGAAGTGGTGATCCGGCATAACTTTAGAGAAGTAAATGAAGCTGCTCACCTACTTGCCCAGGAAGGAGCCAAACAACCAAAGCATCGTGGTTTAGTCTGTTATGTCGTAGCCCCTACCTTTGTCGAGTCCAGGATGCTGGAGGACAAGAAGGGTTTTTTCCCATTAATAAATATGTTTGTAAGAACAATTGCAGAAAACTTGCTACTCTTGATAATCTTAATGCCTTACATGGGCTTTCTAACTTTTGTAATGATCCAACAAATTTTGTGTTAGACGTTACGTAATTTATCTGAATAAATTATTCTAGTTTCTCAAAAAAACAAAAACAAAGAGTGAGATTTAAAAAGAAAAAATATCTGCGCTAAATGCCTTGACCTTCATTCCCCATTGAGCCTTTGTACTTTCTTCCGCATTCAAATATGTTGACGAGGGAAGTGGGCAAGGGTGTGGCGGCCGGAGAGAGCAACGATGTGAGGGCTTAGGTTTTGGGGACTTCATAATTGAATCCTTTTATTGTTATATTTATACATTTTTCTTACCTTCTTTTACTTTTTATATACAAATACTATAAGTGTTAATAAATGTAGTAACAAGTATTGCAAAAAGAAATACATATAACAACTAAAATAATTATTAAAATATTGTTTATATTAAAGTAAATAGAAGAAATAACTATTATATGCATATGAAAAATGATATTCGAAAATATAGTTGTCAAGTATCATATAGTCCAATATACAAAACAAAATATCAAAAATAATTATTACTAGCAACAAAAAATCAAGTCTTAAAGTTTAGTGATGGCTTTACATACATAGTTAATTATAACTTATAGCTAAAACTCACATTTAGTAATACTATTTATATCAGAATTATGATATTATTAGCTTTGTCATATGCTCCTATTTCATTTTTATGAAATTATTAATAAAAATTTTAATTAGATTTATGATAATTTTTAAGTTATTAATTGTATTTAACCATAAAATCAATAAATTTTTATGCTTATTTAAATCGAATATAATTAATGATCAATGCAACTAGATAAAAGCACTTTTTTTTTATAATGTGATATAATGAGATATTCAAATTTATGATAATTATTAAGTTATTAATTGTAATTGACCATAACATCAATAACTTTTTATGCTTATTTAAATTGAATATAGTTAATGATCGATGCAACTAGTTAAAAGCACATAGTCTTTTAAAATGTGATATAATTAGATATATAAATTTATTCAAATAAATCAGATAGTTAATTAAAATAATTAGATATTCAAATGTAATTGAATAAATTATATAGTTATTTGAATGATATTAAAACTTAAAGGTAATGGTTTATTTATACAGATTATGATATATACTTTTATATCAACCATATTAAATACTTAATAATTTTTGAAATAAATCATTGTAGTATCAAAATTGTTAAAGCACTACAAATACAAAATTATAGTCATAAGAGAGACAGTATTTGGTCTACTATATAGACATATTAAATTCTGAGCTATTGCGTTCAATTGATTAATGAGTTTTATGATAATTAATAAATTATTAAATTAGTAAATGATCAAATCAATGTAACTTTTTGTATTGTCTTGATTATATATACAATGCAATGGATATGAGCTTATACTTATATGCTATATAATTAGTTATTAACACGTGTTTTTTTTTGGTTTCCCTAAGGCGATCCATACCCATGGACTCGAACCTGAGACCTCTGGTTAAGAATGAAGGTGTACTTACCACTCCACCACAACCCTTATTGATGTTATGAACGAGTCGAAAATGAATAATCTTATCTTTTAATGAATAATATGGATGGAAAATAATTTTTTTTAAACCATTTTTCCACCGCTACATGCAGCCCTCGAAGATTGCAGTCTCACCTCAGTATCGCAACCTCACCTCACTATAGTTTTGTACCTCACAGAGTACAACTTATTATTGAAGTACCTCTCTTTTTTTCTCGTGAAAAAATAAGATTATGGTGAAGATCATTGTTGTTTGGTTTCCACAAACACAATTCATTTCTTTTGTTTTGCACAATGTGCAGATCAAGCATGAGTTTTCGTAGCCATTAGGCTTAGCTTGTTTTACTGCTGACACTATGGTGTATTTTTCATGTCATACAAGTCCACGACCCAAAGATACTTTTAACATTATATGATATTGTTTGAGTTGGGCTAAGTTTGTACGGTTTTCCTATAAAGGCCTCACAACAATAAGAGATCACTACATCTTATACGTAGACTTCCAATTTTTTCGATCAGCTACCCATGCGGGACTTTGTTTGTACGCCAAACACCGTTGACATATATCATTGTTCTATTTGCAGCATGCATTGATATGCATCTCACTTGTAAAATGTATATACCTTGACAACACACACGCAGAGCAAAGGAAATATTTGATCTTGTTGTTGTGATACATCTTCCTCCATTTGATAACATCAACAACAACAACAACAACAACAACAACAACGATGACCCAATATAGTCCCATAAATGGGGTCTGGAGAAGGATGGAGAGACTGTTTCCGATAGACCCTCGGTCCTTGCATTTGATAACTCAACCAAAATGAACCTTAACAGATCCTTAGCATTTTCTAGGGAACATACATTTAGCTTCAAGAGAAAAATAGGTAGCTCGAATTTTCTGAATGACTTCACTCAGAGGCTAAATAGATAAAAATAGGAGTTCATATCTACTATTTATCACAATTTTAATGAACTTTTACTAATAATTTATGCTCTACATCGGAAGTACTGGGTTAAGATGAAACCGGCCCGCACCTGGCTTTACTATCACGAATATTCTCCAATCTATCCTAGCTTGTTTACTATCCTGATAAGTCTACCTCACTACTGTTTGATGGTCTTAAATAATTTTATCCTTTGCTTTTCAAATTTCCTCGCAAGATTCAATATTTTCATACTACTAATACTTTCATCTTTCTGCTATATATTCTTCTTCAAGAATCTCTTTTGACATTTTCATTTGCATATTGACCGAAAAAATGGTGTTCAGAAGGTGGCTTTCGCACGTCGGGTTGATCTCCGTGAAATTTCACGGAGAAATTTGTCAAGACCTTGTGATGACCCGATATGTCATCTTATGTTTTAGAACCTAATTATATGCTTTGAAGCCTTAAATACCTTATTTTAGTTCTCCTCGATTTGTGTGCGCAGTCCGGGTGCTTATTCCGGAAAGCTTTTATGCTAAAAACTAAGAAAATATAAAAAATTTGCCTTGGAATTCATTTGAGTTGACTTCGGTCAACGCTTTGAGCAAACGGACCCAAATTTGAATTTTGACGGTCCGGTGGGTCCATGTCGGGATTTGAGACTTGGGCGTATGTCCGAAATCGAATTCGGAAGTCCATAGCCCGAGTTATCACACTTTGTCAAAATTGAAAGTTTAAAAGCTTAATGACTTTGAAAGTTTTACTAATGTTTGACTTTATTGATATCAGGTCCGTATTTTGGTTCCGAAATGCAGGTCCATTACTATAGTTATGACTTGTCTGTTAAAATTGGTGAGAAACGGAATTGGTTTGGCATGATTCAGACGTCCAATTGTGAAAATACAAGTTCATGAGTTTTCTTGAAAACTTCCTTTGATTTGATGCTAAATTCGTAATTCTAGGTGTTATTTTGGCGATTTGATTGCGCAAGAAAGTTCGTATGATGTTTTTAGACTTGTATGCGTATTTGGTTTAGAACCTAGAGAGCTCGGGTGAGTTTCGGATAGGCTACGGAGTGAAATTGGACTTAGAAACATTGTTGTTGTGCTTCAGTTATGGTGCAGGCCGCTGATCTCGCATTTGCGATGTCAAGCTTCGCATTTGCGACCTCTGCTAGGTTTGCATTTGCGAGCAAGTCCTCGCATTTGCGAAGAGTAGCTAAGGCACCACAAGTTCACATTCGCGAACAAGACTTTGCATTTGCGAAGTGGGACTTGGGGGTGGTGTATGTGTGTGAGGGGGGGGGGGGGTTTACAATGATCACAATTGAGATCAAATGGTCGCATTTGCGGAAGATCAAAGTTCGCACTTGCGAACCATTCATCGCAAATGTGATGAAAGCACAGATGGGAGGACTTCGCATTTGCGAACCCCACGTTGCAAATGCGACATCTGTAACTGATCAAAATGGGAGTTAGGCGGAATTTTTGTTCATTCTTCAAATTTTCAAATCAAGAAAACTATAGAGGCGATTTTTCAAAGAACTCTTCTTCCCCAAATTATTGGTAAGTGATTCTAATCCATTTTCTTCCAATCTTTCACTACATTTCCTAAAATTTCAACCTAAAATCTTGTGTTTTTATGGTGGAAATTGGAGGTTTTGGGTAGAATTAGGGATTTTTATAAAATGGGATTTAGACTTCAAATTGAGGTCGGATTCTAAAATAAATTACATAACCGGGCTCGGGAGTGAATGGGTAATCAGATTTTGGTCTGAATTTCGGGTTTGGACCAAGCGAGCCCGGGGGTTGACTTTTGTTGACTTTTTCAATAATGACCTAAATTGAATCACTTGCAATCGTGGGTAGTTCCTAAGGCTTAATTTGAATAGTTTGGTTGGTAATTTTCTAGATTCTATTGGTTCAGAGACTTGTCTGAAAGACAAAGTTGTGGTTGAGCTTTGAGTGACCTTTGGAGCAAGATAAGTGTCGTGGTTAACCTTGACTTGTGGGATTAAGACTTGTTTGTCTATTTGCTACATGTTTAGATGTTGGGTACAACGTATATGTGAGATAACGAGTAGTTATGCATTGTTGTCGAGTGATAGCATGCGGGTGAGATTTTTTCCTTGTAATTATTGCTTCCTTTGATCATGTTATCCATGCTTAGACTAGTTATTTGCTAAATTGATCGTTCATACTGTGTTTATGGTCTTTAATGACGATTGAGTATTGATTCCAAAATTGAGATTTGTATTGTGGACCCATTGTTGAAGTAAGGCTTATTCTTATTAATCCTATCTCTCTTATATTACTTGTTCATTTTTATATAGTAAGGGAGAGTGTTAATGCACGAATGGTGATGTCATGTTATATTGTGAGTGTTAATGCACGAAGGGTAATGTCGTGCCATATTGTGAATGTCAATGCAAAAAAGGGTGATGTCGTGCCATGTTATGAGAGTTAATGCACGAAGGGTGATGCCATATTGTATCTATGATTTATACTGAGAGTGAGAGTAAAAGCATGAAGGGTGATGCCGTGCAGTATCATTGTTTCATTGTGAGGTTGAGAGTAAAAGCACGAAGGGTGATGCCATGCAGTTTTCTTCATTTTGCTTCATTGTTCTTACTGATTAAAAGCATATTGATTGTTCTGTTGATCATTTCCGCTGTATCTCTTGTATCTTGTATCCCCTTTAGCATGTCCTTCTCCCAATAGTACATGATTAGCTTTTATCTGTTGTTATCTTGTACATATATTGTAATCTGCACAGATTCATTATGTGGGTGTTTTGTCAGAGCCTTGTCACTAATTCGTCGAGGTTAGGCTCGACAATTACGAGTACATGGGGTAGGTTGTACTCATACTACACTCTGCACTTCTTGTGCAGATTTTGGTACCGGCCCTAGCTGTTCGTGAGGCGTAGCAGCTTGGACTGGTGATTGGAGACTCGAGGTAGATCCACTGGCGTCAACAGACCTTAGAGTCCCCTTCTATTTTCCCTTTACTGTTTCTTTTTCATTCAGAAAAAAATGTATTTCTTTCAGACTCTATTTGTAGAAAATCTTATTGGCTCATGAGTTGTGATTAGGGTTGTGCATACTTTGGTAAATACCGAATTACCGTACCGAAATCGAAAAATTTAGTATTCGGTATTCGATATTTTGCTATTCGGTATGGTATTTGGTTTAAGTTTTAAAAATAATTTGGTATTAGGTATGATATTTGATATTTTAAAAATAAAATACCGAAATACCGATACCGTACTGAGATATATATTATATTACATAATACACATATTATTAATTATAAAATAAATATAAAAAATCTAAAATTTTACTCTTTTTATTATAAGTTTATCAATTAACTCTAAGCAAGTAACAAGACAGTTCTAATGACCAAATTTATGTACCAATTTCTCTCTCTGGGTTGATATTTGCTGGATTTGGACAAAAAATTTCTCAATAAATATTTTTAGTTTTGTACTTTTGAGTGCTTTAATTAATAATATTACAGTCCATGACTCTATGCACAAGTTAGTATTCAACCCGAATAAACCGAAGTTACTGAACTGAATAAATCGAAATCGAATGGAGAAAAATTGAACCATACCGAATTTAATTAGGTACGATATTAGTATAGTATTTTAAGAAACTGAATACCGAAATGTCTAAATACCGTACCGTACCGACCAACGAACACCCCTAGTTGTGACTCCAGATCCGAATTGTAGTAGATATTATGGGTATTTATATTATTCCACATTTCAGTTTTAGATTGTATTTGGCTTAATTGCTTATGTTATATTTACTAAATTGACTTAACAGTTCTCTAATGTTGGCTTGCCTAGCAAGTACAATGTTAGGCGCCATCACGGTCCTGACAGTGCAAATTCCCGGTCGTGACAGATCTAATCTCCAATTTGATTTTCTTGTACATGTTTCGTTTGCCACATTAGGTGCATTATTTATTGATGGGTATCTTCTGGGACAAATGTAGTCTTTCTGCTACAGGTTCAATTGAACTCGCAACTTTTGAGACGAAGTATGAATATATACGTAAAAACTTACTAAGATTTCGAAAAATATTAGATTTGAACCCATAATTTTAAAAGTATGGCGAGTGCAATGCTGAAACTGAACCCATTAAATTTAAATCTTGATCCGCCTATGAGTATCTTATTTTGCATATCGGATTACTTCTCAATCTTGACTCATGAAATACAGTTAAGTAGGCTTGTTCATGGATCGGATCGTGATTAGATTTACCACCTTTCGGATTATAATTTCAGATTTTGGATTTTGTAAGTGCAATCCGAATCCGAACCAAATTAAACTCTGATCGGATCGGATTTTAATTTTTGGATAGGATAAATATTTCGGATTTCGATTCGAATTGTACGCTTTATTAAGATGCTAAAATAAGTAATTTTATTATGCTATCTCCTCCTATTTTCAGTAGCAATTTCCATTTTTTTTTATTATTTTTAATATTGAAAGGAAAGAAAAAGCAAAAATAGTGAGAGGAATAACAAAGAAACCTTAGATTTCTTTTAAAGGGCACCCCTCACTTTTATAGGTAAAACATAAATTTCAGTTTCGGATCGGTGTGGATGTAAATTGAGCCAAACCCAGAGGTGGACCCAGAATTTTTATGCGACGGGGCACATTATTCTGCTCAACCAGTGCCCCCTAAATGCTTTTAGTGTTCAGTGTAACGACCCGACCGGTTATTTTGAGCTCTAGCGCGTCGTTCAGCAGTTTGAGGTCATGAGCAACTCCCTTTCAGGTATTATGACTTGTAGGCGTTGTCGGAATCGAGTTTCAGAAATTTTAGAGTTAATTTGGAAAGAAAATTCTCAATTCATAAGCCTTAAGTTGGAAGAATCAACTAAGATTGGAATTTTGAGTAAACGACCCCCGAATCAGGATTTGAAGATTTATGCAGGTTCGTATGATGATTTTGGACTTGGGCGTATGTCCGGATCGGATTTTGGATAAACCGAGAGCGTTTCGGCGCATATTATGGAAGATAGCATTTTAGAAGAATTTCATAAGTTTGGTTTATAAGTCATTTCGTGTTATAGATATCCGTTTGGGATTCCGAGTCTGGGAATAGCTCCGTATGGTGATTCTGGAATTGGGAGCGCGATCGGAAGTGAATTCGGATGTCTGTAGGTCATTTTGGAGTCATTTGGCTAAAATTAGAAATTTGAAGATTTTTGAGGAATTGAACCGGAAATGGAAATTTTGATATCGGGGTCGGATTTCGATTCCAAAAGTTGGAGCATGTCTGTAATGTTGAAGGTGACTTGTGTGCAAAATTTGAGGTAAATCGGATGTGATTTGATAGGTTTCGGTGTCGAATGAAGAAGTTTGAAATTCTAAAGTTCATAAAGATTTAATTGAGTTGCGATCCATTATTTCGATGTTATTTGATGTGATTTGAGGCATCGAGCAGGTCCGCATTATGTTTTGGAACTCGTTGGCATTTTCGGGTTGCACCTCGGGTGTTAACCAGATGAGCCTCGGACCAAGTTTGAACTTGGAGAGCATAAACTGAAGCTCCCAGCTTCTGGTGTGATCGCACATGCGCTTGAATGGCCGCATATGCGAGCTCGCAGATGCGGGGCACGAGTCGCAGAAGCGAAAAGGCATGGGCTGGCCAGGCACCGCGGGCGCGAAGAATTGGCCGATGGTGTGAAGACCGCAGGCGCGAAGAATTGGCCGCGGGATGCGAAGACCGCAGGCGCGGACACCGCATGCGCGAAGGTTTTGTCGCGGGCGCGAAGATCGCTGGGCAGTGAATGTTTAAAGTGGGGGTTTGAGCATTTTTCCTCATTTCTTCATTCTTGGGCGATTATTGGAGCTTCTTGAGAGGGATATTCACCTAGCAACTTGGAGGTAAGTCAATCCCACCTATTGCAAGTTAATTACTTGGATTATATCTAGATTTTAACATGGAAAATCATGAAAAATTGTGGAAAAGTTGAAAATCTTGAAAAAAACCTAGAAATTTGTATTTGGATTTTTAGCCACGAATTAGAGCATGGAATTTAGATTAAATTATATATTTGAGTTAGTAAGACTATGCGTATCTTCGAGAAATTTCGGAATCCGGGCACGTGGGCCCGATGGCATTTTGGTCAATTCTTTGAGCGGAGTTGGGAATCTATATAATTTGAATTGTTACAATTATTAGAGTGATTTTTCATTGGTTTGCCCGTATTTGTCTAGTTTTGAGACGTTGTGCATTGTTGGTTGATTTCCCAATGCACACGCAAGTGTACGTGGTCGACAAGTAATATAGGAT